>JSUI01006195.1:0-25880 GCA_000833645.1 Huntiella omanensis | reverse complement strand
GGTGATGGTGGTTGAGCGGGAGTTTATGGTCGTGACTTGTTGGAGTGTTGATGGTACCCTAACCCTTTTGATGGGATGGTTTCCTGTTTGGGTAGAAAACTTGGGAAACTATCGTGACGGGGGAAGGACTTGAGTGGATTGTACTTCCGAGTAGAGACGTGATGGACTAGGTGGTTCAAACATCCAACCCTTTTATATCTGTAATATGCAATTCTCGGTACAGCCATGCGTCGTACACACTTGCCGGGAAGTGCAACGGTGTAAGTGTTTATACTGCCCTACAACACTGTGGGTATCGAACTACGAGCTGGTTTACACAACACACTATGGGAAACTGGATTCATCGGCTATAGAAATGTATGGAATTAGGACACCTTCATGTAGTATCACTGAGCTTCTGCATGGACGTGTAGAAACCATTTCTCAAAACCTTGTGGTTGCTGTGCTGATTTCTCGGCTGTTGTTATGTAGCTACGGANTGGTGATGGTGGTTGAGCGGGAGTTTATAAGTCGTGACTTGTTGGAGTGTTGATAGTACCCTAACCCTTTTGATGGGATGGTTTCCTGTTTGGGTAGAAAACTTGGGAAACTATCATGACGGGAGAAGGACTTGAGTAGATTGTACTCCTGAGTAGGGACGTGATGGACTAGGTGGTTAAAACCTCCAACCCTTTTATATCTGTAATATGTAATTCTTGATACAGCTATGCATCGTACGGACTTGCCGGGAAGTGCAACGGTTGTAAGTGTATATACTGCCCTATAACGCAGTGAGTATAGAACTACAAGCTGATTTACACAACACACTATGGGAAACTGGATTCATCGGCTATAGAAATGTATGGAATTAGGATACCCTCATGTAGTATCACTGAGCTTCTGCATGGACGTGTAGAAATCATTTCTCAAAACCTTGTGATTGCTATGCTGATTTCTCGGCTGTTGTTATGTAGCTACGGATGTAGTCATATTTGTTCTAGACTAAATTCAACGTTGGAGAGAATGTAGACGCTAGAGTTCATCAAGTGCATCTTGAGTTCAATATCTCCTAGTCGTGTTCGATCAGAGCTTCTGAATTTCTGAGCAAAGACGGAAAGCCATANTGGTTGCTGTGCTGATTTCTCGGCTGTTGTTATGTAGCTACGGATGTAGTCATATTTGTTCTAGACTAAATTCAACGTTGGAGAGAATGTAGACGCTAGAATTTATCAAGTGCATCTTGAGTTTAATATCTCCTAGTCGTGTTCGATCAGAGCTTCTGAATTTCTGAGCAAAGACGGAAAGCCATATCACGTGATGGATATGGATATTAACTGCTCTTCGCTTAGAAGTGTGTTGTAAGTGTTGACAAGGAGATTGCAGTAAAGAAAGCCATACACACAACCACAGGTTTGTTATAGCCAGGCACTTTCATGTGTACATCGTTGTGTCAGGTGAGAGTTGTCTTGCCTTGGTTCACTCTACACAAAGCTGCCTACACCCATGAGCCACTTTATCATTCGTCTCAACCTACCCACAAATATATTCCAGAATCAAAACTACCATTTGTTATTGGTCTCCAGATTTGGTCTTTACTCCTATTTGATCCCGTCTTTTAAAGCACAATTCAAATCCATTCTAGCGTATTGAAACTAGAGTCTCTAGAAATTCATCACCTGCTTTCTTCATATCTGCTATTTACACAGAACTGCGATTTTATCAACGGCTTTTATCTTGAACTGACCAAGATGGAGTTGCCCCCTCAGAGACTTCCGTACCAAACGTCCGGTATCGGGTTCAGCATCGTTCGGTTGATGCAGGCGGCATGGAACATTGAAGACGGACGGATTGCTCGTCGCGGTAGGTGAATATATCTTGTTGTTTGATGAACCCAGCTAACCTGTTTTAGTGCCCTTTTGCATCGAAACTTTATACCACATCGCCAAAGACAAGAATACTCCATCCCAATATGGCGGGGAAAGTCTAAGAGCCGATTTGGACCTCATAAAAACATTTGTTGACACCCATAACGACAAGCATTTATACGCCCCTCTTTTCACGGCACTTAAGCTCCTCCCTAGCCCCGAGATGGCCATGAAGGTTCTTAAAGACCTGGTAACAGCCTACATGACCTTTCCCGACGTGCAAAGCCCGGAAGATTCAATGAGTCGGGCTCAAGTTACAAGATGGATTCGTCTAGAGAAGAGTCTTACCCCGCTGGTATTCGATGTTCCCGAGTTTCATACCACATTGTTAGGAGATATGCCGGAGCCTCTTGAGGATATGACGGCGAGAGTTCATGAGTTGTGCGTGGAGAGTGGTCTTTACACAAAACAGTGGGCGGGTTGGCCGGAAAAACCTAATCGCCAGTTAATCACCCACTTTCTAATCGGCATCGTCCCCAAGATTGTGGAGATTGCCAGGGGAGAATACGGCAGACGTCATCCCCAGAGGCGGGCAATTTCCTTGCCGAACCGTCCCGTGGGTGGCGCTGAAGAGAGCTGGCCAATGGAGTTTGCCATCTTGAGAGGCAATGCTAAAGACCTCTACAGTTGGAACAATATTCTCGTCCCCACCAAGATTATGACGTCCAAGGAACATGAAGTGTTGGCTTGTATCGATGTGGCTACCTCGGTTGAGCAGGTGTTGATTAGCCAGCAGAACCGAGATTTCGCATTCGGTCTTACACTTTGTGGTGCTAGAATGCGGTTGTGGATGTTTGATTGTAACGGTGCTTTTTCTTCCGTAGGTTTCGATATCAACCGTAAGCCGTTCACTTTTATTGCGACGATTGTTGGGTTATTCTTCACTCGGAATGGTTGTCATGGTTTTGACCCGCGAGTCACGGAGTTTAACCCTTGCTTTGACGGCGGTCCGGTAGTCTTTTATGAGAGGACTAACCAAGAACATAGCCAAGTTCCAAACCCGGAGGTGATGCGGTATGTTTGTGAAAACCTGATGTACAGACAAACAAACTTCCTTGGCAAGGCAAATAAATGCTGGTTGGCGAGTGCCCCTGGATTCAAGAGGAAACTCGTGATTAAACGGTCCTGGCTACGAGATACCAGACAGTCGGAAGTCAACTTTTTGACCCGAGCGAGAGAGTTTAGCGTTACCCATGTCTCGAGACTTGTCGGGGACCAGATTGTCCGTGATCAAGATGGTATTGAGAGGGATGTCGCCGGAAGTATCCGGCAGTATCTCCCCGTTCAGAACGGTATAGTCAAACAGGCAAATCTCAAAGAACGACTTCTTTTATTCGACAAACGGCCCGACAACACGGATACTACCGCAGGACCAAGCTCAACGCAGGTTGAAGAACCCGAAGCACACTGCTGCTGTGTCTCTCAAAGCGCAGATGTCCTAGCTGCCCAGGGCCGTAACCCAGCCTTTATCGTCCGTCGTGATACGAACCGAAAGCAACGGAATATCATCCTTCGTGACTGGGGTCATGAGATCCAATACGCCAGTTCCCCAGCTGCTGTCATCAGGGCGTTGGAAGGGGCAATTAAAGGACATCGGGATTTATACGTCAAAGCGGGGATTCTGCATCGAGATATTTCGCCGCGGAATATCATTGTTAGTGAAGATGGTCAGTCATCTAAGTGGTTCGGATTCCTAATTGACCTTGACAACGCATATCAAATGCCTCAAGAAGGCCACCCTGAGAGAAATCGAAGTGCGCGACTCCAGGTCACGGGAACGGCCCCGTTCATCGCGACTGATGTTCTAGGAGGGGCAGTCCATGAATTCTACCATGACATTGAATCGTTCTTCTGGGTTCTCTTCTTGTTAATGGTGAACTACACGGGGTCTAAAGCGGACCCGGAAACCAAGTATCTAGGAACATATCACCATTGGTACACGCTAGACCATAAGAAACTAAAGGAGCAAAAGAAACTTGTTCTTGAGACGACTACTTTTAACATGGTTGTGGGGAGGGAAGTCACGGCGTATTATAAAGTGTTGATACCGGTTCTCAAACGATTGAGATTGTTGATTTTTTGGGGACAGGAGGAGCCGCATGGGGTGGAGTTGTATGATGAGGTTATTGGATTTCTTCATGAGACACATTTGAGATTGATGAATAAGGCGGATGAAGGGGAGTGTGTTGACGGGTGAATAAAGGAAGATATTGGACTATCATTCTATCAATTTCCTATCCCTTTGAGGTTAGACTTGACTTCAGGTAGTTAGCCGGTAACACAAACCAGGGCTTGATCCAAGACAACACTAAACCAATATATATACTATGTACCAATCCGTCTATCCCAAAACCCACCTAACCAGAATAGCCATCTTAATCTGTCTAAACTTTCCCGTCCAAGCTGAATCCCTAACAACCCCCTTCTGTCCATCCATCTCGGTAATAACCAATACATCCACATTCTCTCCTCGTTGTCCCAACATATCTCCCCTCTGAACATCCAACCACCACCAATATCCGTCTGTTTCAAACTTAACCAAGTCCCCATTCACCCGAGTCAAGACAGCAACTGGGTTTATCTTGTCATGTGCACAGAGTCGTGAAAAGATGATTCGCACGGGAATACCGAGGGATATGTTCCTTGTACATGGGAGGAGAGAACTAGGTTTGAACCCGTGAGCGTAAAAATCCGTCATTAACACTGGTGGATCTCGAGTAATATATTCCTCCCAGCTCATGGTTTTTCCTCCTGGGAGATACTGTTTCTCGTCGTCACCTGGGAAATGCGATAATGCGAAATCTCCCGTGTCCATGGTGAAATGCCACGGTGCAAAGCCCTTGATGAACCCTTGAGTCGGGTTGACACTTCCCGCGCCCCAGCACGAATCAAGTAAATGGACATTCCCCCCCGGCAAAACCAACGAATTCCACGCATGACCCGTNGGAAGGTATATACCCCACTCCCTTCCCATGTCCCGTGACAGTCTCAACCGTCAACCCCGCATGACGTCCTAACTCCGTGAATAAAGCAGCATACCCTGCACATACAGCACGGCCAGACCGAAGGGTAGTCAGGGCGTCTTGTGGTGGGTGGCGACCACTAGTGAAGGCATCCCAATCGTAGGCAACGTTATAATGAAGCCAGGTGAATAGTGCGCGGGCTTTCTCTAACGGGTGCGAGAATGGGGAACAGAGAGTTTGGGCGAGATCGGTGATGGGGTTGGCGGTTTGTGGGATGGGGGTTTGGCTGGCGTGGGTGTCGGGGGCGGAGAAGTCGTGGCAGGCGGGACAGATGGTGGCTGGTGGTGGGGATGTCATGGATGATAGGGAAAATGAAGGTTTTGTGGCTAGTGGGATAGGCGGCGGTGTATCCGCTACGACCACCGGGGCCGAAAGATTCCTTAACGGCAATGTTGGTCGCCCGGGTAGCGCCGGCGGTGCTAAAGCTTTTTGAGGTGAGGTATCTCTCTTGGCTATCACCGGCGCGGTGACATTCCTTTCAAGTTTCCCCGGCCGTCCAGGTAAAGCTGGCGGTGCCAAAACCCTCCGAGGTGAACCATCTCTCTTAACTACCACCGGCGCGGTGACATTCCTTTCAAACTTCCCCGGCCGTCCAGGCAACGCCGGCGGTGCCAAAACCCTCCTCGGCGAACCATCCCTCTTAGCTACCACCGGCGCCGTAACATTCCTCCCCGACCTCCCCGGTAACGCCGGCGGGACATCCCTCGCCACCAACGACACAGTTCCATCCCCCACCGTAACCCTCCGACCCGATAACCCAGGAATCCCTCCCCTCTTCGGCGGCAACGGCGGTAACTCCGTTTCCCCAAACGCCGGCGGCAGACTTCGTAGTCCCGCGTCCGTTTTCCGAGCCGGTAGTGGTGGTTTCACATTACTTCGAACAGGTAAAGGCGGAGGCTGTTTTGTATGTTCAATGGCTGTTGGTTTAGTATCCCTTCGGGGTGGTAATGTAGGCGGTGGAGGGGGAGGCGGCTTTCCGCGCTTAGGGGTTGGAGCGTCTTTAGCGCTATTCGCGGCTGTCGCGGTAAAGTTCTTTTGCCCATTTAGCGCGGCAATTCTCTCTGCCAAGGTAGAAACCTTTACTTCCTCCATTTTAACCCATCAATTCAACAACGACGACAAAAAAAAAATCAAATCACAAAAAGACAAAAAAATAAAAGTCTCCATCAAACTTTCAAAACATCCCGGACTCCCCCTACATAACAAGATTCAAAAATACATCTCCCATCCATACAATTCTCACAAATCACAGCCACCCTTTGCCAGCCACGTTTCTGCCGCTTTACCCGATTTCCTGATCTTATAGGGTTAGGGTGTACGCGTTCCATCACGGGTCGCGGATTCTTTTGAGGGACGGGAAGAGAGGTTGAGGAAGGGAACAAGAACGATGTCGGGAGGGACTCAGGGTACGTCGCTTAGCCAGGCGGCATATAAGAAGAAGGATGGGTTTTTGAGTTTAGCGGGGGGGTCGACGTTGGTTACGTGGACGGCGGCGCCGGGGACGGGACCGCCGGGGTTGACGATTGTGATTTCGAATATTACGAGTGAGTTATATGGTGAAGAGATGGATGAGGATATAGCTAACTAAGTGGTTTAGACCTTCAACAAACGCCTGATTCAAGTCCCAAAGCCATGTTGAAAATCTTCGCAAAGGGTCCTAATGGGGGTGAACCAACGCCCTACCTATTCCACTTCAACTCCCCCGTAGCCGCCCGGAACCAAGCCAACGCCTTCAAAGAGGCTCTATCCAGCCTCATAACCACCGCGCGCGCCGGCTCCCCATCCACCGGGGCTCCGGCCGCCGCCGCCCCTGAAGGTTCCGCCTCCGGTACAATGGCGTTTTCCGCCGCTGTGAATGGGGCGCCGGTGAAAAATGCAGCTATGGCCAAGTACTTCGATGATGCACAGTTGAAAATGGATATCGAGTTGCAGCAGTCTTTGATGAAGAAGGATCGCGCTTTGCATCAGACTTATATGGAGGCGAGAAGGACTAAGCCGACGGGAATTAGTGATGGGGCTTTTAATTCGCAGTTTTGGAGCACGAGGTGTCATTTGTTGCGGACGCATGCGGTGGATATCCATCAGAAGAAGGGCGCTTATAACGTGCTTTCTACGATTAAACCCAAGACTATAGACGGCGATCTTAAACTCAACATGTCCAAGGATCAAATCCAACTAATCCTCTCTCAACACCCTCTAGTCCGCCGCATATTCACCGAACACGTCCCCCCGCTAAGTGAACCCGTCTTCTGGTCTCGCTTCTTTCTATCCCGTCTAAGTAAACAACTTCGCGGCGAACGAATCACCGACCTTGATAACCGCGACGCCCTCTTCGACGCATACGATCCGAAAGATGACATTCTCCCGACCACTAGTACAGCGGGGGGTGTCCCCGCAGTCATCAATGTTGAAGCGAATATGAAGGATCGTGGGGGCGTTCCAGGGGGGAATCGAGCGGATGTGGAAATGAGACAGAGGGGGGATGTCCCGGTTGTACGTACGGTGAATTCACTTTCTTCAAAGATTCTATCGCATGTTACGCCGGCGGATACGGTGGGGGATGGTCCTACGTGGCATGAAATACAACTTCATGATCTCCTTGCGGATAAAGAAGCTACGCGGATCCCATTGGCAATCACGGAGCAAAGTCACCTATTTGCGAAAAGTGCGCGGGTGGCTGTTGACGAGGGTGGATCGACTGTTCGTCTCTTTGCAAACCAAGATGTCTCACAGGTACTAGATTGTTTCCGTGGAGAAGCAGGTTGTCTAAAAGGGTTAGATCTAGCAGCTATGTTATCCAATGACGGGCTCATCCCCGAAGACACCGAAGGCGAGATTCTAAAAGAATTGATTCCCCCCGCCGCCCTACCCGACCTCTCTCTTCCCCCCTCTCTCGCCGAAACAACCACATTAACCCACGCAACTACAATGGAATTCCTCTCCCAATTCTGGTCCGCATACCTCTCTGGCTCCGCCACTCGCGCCTCCGATCTCCCCACACTCCTTGAATCCCTTCGGCGTTCCGCAGAGCGAATCGTCGCTGTCTCGGACCAGGCGGAGGTGGAAAGGGAGAAGGAAATAGAGGTTAAGAAGAATGAAATTAGGGAATACTATAAACGGACGGGCAAGAAACTTCGTTGGAGGGCAGATACGGTTGGTGGTGGACGGAATGCGGTTTTGGTGGTTATGAATGTTGTGAGGGGGGCGTTGAGTACAGCCGAACAGGAGTTTTTAAAGGCTGTGGAGAAGGAAAGGGAGAGGATTGCATTGGAGGAGGGCACGGTTTGATTCCTTATTGTTTCTTTCTTACTTAATAGATACTATCTTACAATCACAACTTCTTACTAACCTGTAAATCCTCCGACTCTAACAACCCACCACCAAAACCGACGCCCTTCCGTCTTCTCTTTTCGCCAGGCCGACCATGTGTCGCGTAGAACTTACGGATATTCTTCATTCCTTCCTGGTCTTCCGCCACACTTGCTCCGATTTCTTTCAGAGCCGCTTTGAAGTGTTTATCTAGTAATGTTCTTCTCTCAGGCATCTTCCCACTTTCCACGTCCTCCTTTACAGCCGCCATTGCAGCCGCTACACAGAGATTCTTCAGGTCACTTCCCGAGTATAAATTAGTCGTCTTTGCCAACTCCTTGATATCCACACCCTCAAGTCTTTCACCACGTAGTAAGATTCCCAAGATCGCTTCTCGATCTTTTAAACCGGGTAAATCAACTAGGATTTTCCTCGGTAACCTTCGTAACACTGCTTCGTCAAGGTCACTAGGTCGATTGGTAGCTACCATGATAAACGCATTAGCCCCCGCTACACCATCCCACTGACGAAGAAACTCATTGATGACTTCCCTGTGCGATCCACTCTGGGTACCTCCACGAGCGGCGAGGAGGGCGTCGGCTTCGTCAATGAAGATTACCAGTGGAGATAGTTTCTTGGCGAGTGTGAAGACGGCGGCTACGTTGCGTTCGCCTTGGCCTACCCACATATCATTGATTGAAGAGCCAGAAACCTCAAGCATATGAGCGCCCGACTCGGCGGCTACAGCCTTTGCAAGAAGTGTTTTACCAGTACCGGGTGGCCCGTATAGTAAAACGCCTGGAATCCGCTCATGGCTTAAAACACCATAGGTGAAAGCCTTGGGATGTTGTAACGGTAACATAGTCAACTGTTTAATAGCCGAGATAGTCTCCTCCGGTACATGAACGTCTCCAAAGCGAGTTACAATCTTACTTGCGTCGACGAGGCCACCGACTAGTTTCTTCTCATGTTCATCGAGATCCGCCATGTTGAGACCTGCTATTCCGCCTTTCCCACCGGTTCCGTCGTCGTCGTCGCCGTCGTCCATTCTTCCGCGGGCGCGTGTTGCACTTGCGGTTGTTGTGCCCACTGTGGCATTCTGCGTGGTGAGGACGGGTCGGATGGGTACTTGGAGGGTTTCAATTGGGAATCCGGCTTGTACTGAGGATGTTCCATTCCCAGGGAATCCACCACCCTCTTTCTCTTTCTCTGCCCAGGCCTTCTTCTTTCCTGTTTCTGATAATAAAGAGCCGGAGTCTTCCAGTTCTTTATATACCCTTTGTAACCTCGCTGTGCCCTCGGCATAGAAACTCCCCTTCAATCCTAACAACCTCGTCGCCAAGGCTTGTAACTCGGTATGTGGAAGGATACCCGTCGNGCACTTGCGGTTGTTGTGCCCACTGTGGCATTCTGCGTGGTGAGGACGGGTCGGATGGGAACTTGGAGGGTTTCAATTGGGAATCCGGCTTGTACTGAGGATGTTCCATTCCCAGGGAATCCACCACCCTCTTTCTCTTTCTCCGCCCAAGCCTTCTTCTTTCCTGTTTCTGATAATAAAGATCCAGAGTCTTCCAGTTCTTTATATACCCTTTGTAACCGCGCTGTGCCCTCGGCATAGAAACTCCCCTTCAATCCTAACAACCTTGTTGCCAAGGCTTGTAACTCGGTATGTGGAAGGATACCCGTCGTCAACGCCGTATCATAATCCTTTCCAAGATGACCCCGTAACTCGGTAAATAACCTCTTCAAAGGCATCTTCAACGTCTCCCGTGACCACCATCTATACTCCTTCTTTAACCCTTCGAGACCCTCCTTCCACTTCTCTAACGCAGCAAACGGTAATTGGTCGGCTAACCAATGTTCGTCAACTTCACCTGATAAATCCCCAATCATGGTTCGTAAATTGGTACAATTCTCTGTGAGGAAGTCGATCTTTTCACTTCCCGCCCATTCAACATAGTCCAAGGCTAGACGTCCTTCTGCTTTGAAGGGGATTAATGTCTCAGTGGCAGCAAGGTCTTTAAGTGTTCTGATGTATCCCTCTTCTCTCCGTCTAGCAGATGATGTTCCCAAAAGAACAATTCTTCGACCACCTGAGAACCACTGTTTATCAACCATTTCTCTTAACCGATTAACCACCACGGCTCCCTCCAACGTCATATTCAACTCCACGTAATCATCCACATGTAAGATAACCGGGCCATCCCCCTTGACAGAGCCCAGAATCCCTTCCAGCGCAGCCTTCAACTTCATGGACCCCCATCTTCCCAATGATGGTAAAACATAACCTCCGGCATCTTCCCGGATCTTCCTCAATTCATCCTCCAATGCATCCTCCGCAATATCCTCTCCATAGCGTTCCAACATCAACTGTGACAACCGTATACTCGCCGGACCATCCATATCCGTCTGTTCCGAAACATGCGGATGTGCCCCTCCAAGATATCTCTCCAAGTCACTCGGGATCGCCAACGCCCCATTATGCAAAGCCGCCGTAAACCCCATAAGTGAGAACGCCCCCCTCTTAAACGCCAAATCCTGTCCCAAGAACCTCCCCACCACCTTTCCCAACGAAGCCGCCGAAACAGTAATAAGATCCGCTCCTAAACTCTCCGCCAAATGTCTCGTCAAAGCCTTTGTGAACCTCTTCCCCGCATACTTTCCCACTGTGACCAAGGGAATCGGTCTCCGGAAGCCTTCTGTTCCTTCGCCTGAGAGGCCGTGAGGTCTGGCGGCAAATAATTCTGCGAATAGCGTCTTTTCAACTTCCAAGACGTCTCCTACGGCGGTGGATCGACCAGGACCATCGGGGAAAAGTNCCCCATTATGCAAAGCCGCCGTAAACCCCATAAGTGAGAACGCCCCCCTCTTAAACGCCAAATCCTGCCCCAAGAACCTCCCCACCACCTTCCCCAACGAAGCCGCCGAAACCGTAATAAGATCCGCTCCTAAACTCTCCGCCAAATGTCTCGTCAAAGCCTTTGTAAACCTCTTCCCCGCATACTTCCCCACTGTAACCAAGGGAATCGGTCTCCGGAAGCCCTCTGTTCCTTCGCCTGAGAGGCCGTGAGGTCTGGCGGCGAATAATTCTGCGAATAGCGTCTTTTCAACTTCCAAGACGTCTCCGACGGCAGTGGATCGACCAGGACCATCGGGGAAAAGTGGATGTTTCTGAATGACTAACTCCGGCATGACGACTGCAGGACTCTGTGACGCGCCAATACTGGATACCTCTATTGTCTCGTTATCGTGAACGTCTTCAATACGACAGAAATCAGAGGCTTCCCCGGTTTCTACGGCTACTGAGGAATTTAAATCCCAATTCGCCGGTGCTGACTTCTTAATTGACTTGAGTGTCTCTTCAAGATGGCAAGGAACTTGCTCTTTACCGGCATAGTACTCTTTAAGAACCTGACCAGCCGATAAGGATAATAATGCGGCCCTTCTAGCAATTGAGGCAACAGGCGGTAATGGTGTCGTAATTGTCCCATCAAATGAAGCCAAGTCAAAATGCATAAGATATCTATCCATNTTCTGCGAATAGCGTCTTTTCAACTTCCAAGACGTCTCCTACGGCGGTGGATCGACCAGGACCATCGGGGAAAAGTGGATGTTTCTGAATGACTAATTCCGGCATGACGACTGCAGGACTCTGTGACGCGCCAATACTAGATACCTCTATTGTCTCGTTATCGTGAACGTCTTCAATACGACAGAAATCAGAAGCTTCCCCTGTTTCTACGGCTACTGAGGAATCTAAATCCCAATTCGCCGGTGCTGACTTCTTAATTGACTTGAGTGTCTCTTCAAGATGGCAAGGAACTTGCTCTTTACCGGCATAGTACTCTTTAAGAACCTGACCAGCCGATAAGGATAATAATGCTGCCCTTCTAGCAATTGAGGCAACAGGCGGTAATGGTGTCGTAATTGTCCCATCAAACGAAGCCAAGTCAAAATGCATAAGATATCTATCCATTTTAACCTCTGTTTCTGACACTTTTGACAAATCTGACGACTCTAATGACGTATTCTCCATAGGCTGTGTTGTCTCCGTTGTCTTCACCTTCAAGCTTTCCAACGTCGCATAAAACTGCTGAACCCACGAAGCCTGTAACTCTCTCCAATCTTCAATAGGCCTATTCGTATCTCCTCCAAACGGGTCATACAAAACCACATTATCCTTGAGAAACTCCTCTGGTACTTCAAATTCCGGCACCTCAATTTCAACAGTGACTCCCCGTCTTCTAGCTTCTCGTCGGATAATTCCAGTTCCTCTTCTGACACTTGCTAATGTCGTCCCTGTTGACTTTCCAGCTGTCCCGGTAATATCTTCATCAACGCCCTCCGTCTTCCTCCGCGAAACACTCAAGTGGAAGCCTCGAACATGGTCGGCTACCGAAAGTCGTCTTGTCTGACTGGCTGGTCTTGCGAGAATCTGCCTGGCTTGGCTAATCAGTCTGTTCCGACTACTTTGCATGTCGACAAGTGCAAAGAACAAGAAAATATGATAAAAAAGTAGTCTATATCTTTTCAAGAAAAAAGAGACCCCTCATCAAGTAATG
The DNA here is from genome assembly GCA_000833645.1 of Huntiella omanensis. Taxonomy (NCBI): domain Eukaryota; kingdom Fungi; phylum Ascomycota; class Sordariomycetes; order Microascales; family Ceratocystidaceae; genus Huntiella; species Huntiella omanensis. Next base: position 13,082 of record JSUI01006195.1, on the reverse strand, counting down.
AGAATTTCGGGTATTTAGGATGATTTGTGATTAGTAAGCGACTTAGGGTTTTGTGACACAGTTCACGGATAGCTACATATATTTTAAGAGACAAGAATCTAAAATCATGATTCATTTTGTATTTAGACTTTTTAAAAGGAATATGGAAAATAAAAGGAGGATAGGGAGAACTGTGATGAACGAGAGTACGAAGCGAAAAAAGGAGAAAACAACGGGAAAACACAAAAACCACCAAAGAAATAAAAGGCTGGAGAATGAGTGATAAAAAAAACCTCAGCCGACAGTTCCAGACCTATCGGGTCAAGTCATAATCTAGATTCAGGACATTAAGACGAAGAAACAACCCACTTGCGCTGAACGGTAATGTTGGTTTCTTCACCGTCCTTACCGGTAAGTTCAGCCTCGGAAGAGTGAGTACCCTGGGAGTTTCTGCTCTCAGCACGGGTAGTCTCGTAAGTGTAGCCAACCTGCATGTTCTCAGCATAGATAGTCTCCATAGCAAAGGTATCATTGTTGGTCTTCTTAGGCTTAGTACCGGAAGAACCAAAAGTCTTGAGATCAGAGGGGATAGCACTGGACTTGGCAGCCTCGGTACGACCACCGAGACACTTGAAGTGGGTGGTGGGGCGAAGCATAGGAAGAGAAATGCAAAGAACACCGAGAAGAGGCTCAGTGGCAGAGAGGAAGGAGGCGTAGATCATGGTACCAGTAAGGTTGGTGGCAATGTCCAAAGTGGTAAGAGAGTAAATACGGCAAATGGAAACAATGGTAACCAAGAAACCAATGAGGAAGACACCAGTCAAGGCCAGCTTCATACCAGTTCTAGCCTTAAGAGTCCACACAGTGGAAATGGGCAAAAGCAAAATCATAAAGTCGGTAACGGCGTTAAAGGTACCAATGGCAAGGAAAGAGGCCATTTGGGAACCACACTTGCCAACGGTGTATGGGTCGTAAGTAGCGCGGAAGGGACGGCACAACAGGAAGATTTGAAGAAGGTTACCAATGGACCAAAGGGATACGAAGACCATGACACACTTGGTAGCAACTTGAAGACCACCGTTGACAAAGACACGAAGGTAGAAGAAGCAAGCGGACATCTTGATTGCCCATGTTGATGCTGCAAAGATGACTTCGTATGTGATTAGGAGCTAGTAAGGAAGTTGTTAGTTGATTTGGTTTAGTTTATAGTGAGATTATACAAGTACATACTCTTAGAATCAATGGAATGTTCACCATGACTTCTGTCAATGGGTAACCAACACCTAAGGAAGTGTCTGTTTTTGGTTAGTACTTGTGCTTGTGCAACGGAGATAACAATGGTATAACCATGATAATACATACACTAAAAACGGTTAGTAAGTTGAACAAGACCAAGTGCAGAAATGAAGATCACAAAAAAAGACTTACAATTCCTTGAATAACCAACATGAGTAAAGCCAAAGGCAAAGCCAAGCAAATAAAACCATCATCCAATCCAAACTGGTTAACACCACCTTTGAAACGTCCATGAACACGTAACATGACAACCAGAATTGTGAAGAAAGCCAATATACAGTTAATGATCAAATGGGTGCGAACCAAAGGCTTAGTCTCGAAAACCACAAACTTGACGGGCATCATAGCCCCACGAGGAACCAACCCGGTATCAGAAAGACTCCGGGCCGTAAGTGCGGCGATTTGATCCATGACGACGACAAAAAAGAAAGGAACGGGAGGACTGCGTGTGTGGCGTTCCAAGAGAAGGAGAATAAAACAAAAAGTGTTGTTGGTTTTTGTTCTTTTCGTTGTTGTTTCGACTGAGATTGACGGCGAGTGGCTTGATGCCTGGTATATATAGGATATTCCTACAGGTCAAAATGTGATGAAAGATAAATGATTGATTAATTCAAAAGCCGGAAAAAGGGACGCTGATACCAACTAGGGTTCATGACGGGCTGGTTGATTGATGAACATACAATAGATGTGTGTGTTAAGTCCGGAAATGTGCCTGAACGGGATAGTCTGAGCAGGATAGCCTGGTTTTGAAGAAGGGGGGGGGGTATATAAGTGACATCTAGGATTCCCTCGTCCCGAAAGAGGGTCTGTGTGGTTTTAAGAGGGGCCGGAAGTTATTGGACCGGTATGGATGAAGTTTTGGGGGGTTGTCTAGATACATACAACATAGACAAGTCATGAATCAAACAATGTGATGAACTTGATAGGGCATGATTGATTCATATTGGATTGTGTTTGTGATTGGTCAGTTTAAAGTGTTTGGGATGGGTTATGTGTGTGATGAAGTGCTTTGAAAACACTCGTTTCCAAGACATGTGCTTGTGTAATGGAAAATCCCGCTAGCTTGATGATTTTGAAGGGGGTTGACAGGTTTTGTTGGATATGAAGACTTTATAAAGTAAGGTACATACAGTCTATACAGTCTATACATTGTCCCTGCATAACCGACCTATCAAATGTATGTACATACATACAAAGATAATCTACATACTAACCCCCACATGGCAGTCATACGACATTCAACACAGACACGATATAAGATATACTACAATACGATTACAACATACAAGAAACAGACAGATATTGTACTCACCACAAACCTGCCATCCATCAAAATGCATAGACCCATCTTACAAAGTCCGTGTCTTGCCCATCAGAATCAAACATCTATCCTAGTTACTTGGAACGCTTAGACTACATATGTAAGTAAGATAGTCCCTGTTTCTTAACTTGAACATGTCGTTCGACTACTGTCAAGTCCATCCGCGACTGCCGTGATTTACAACGCTAGACAAGGTCATACTAGTCACGGCCGGGTATCATGTAAATGCCGGACCTCCTTATTGTTGTATTTGAAGTTGATCAAGTTTTGAAAGAAGGATGACCACTTGTTCTATATTCTAGTTCAAAAGAGGAGATTCCTTTCCATATCTCAAGCCTCTTTTTCAAAAATTCCTAATATCAAAAGTAAATATATCCCCCCCTTCTTTTGATTGTAACTTTTTAAAATCATACCATACATAAAAGCAATGTGTACCATATACAGTTACATTTTAAAGTCCTCGGACACTTGAAAAAAGCCCCGTCCAAGCGACCCAGTATTCTAAGTAACATAAGGTGTTAATACCGTGATTCATATGTCAATGCCATGGTAGGAAGCCTCGGACATTTTTTACTTGTATGTATGTATGGATATACGTGATCATTCATATGACTACCTCGTGTCTTCCTGCCCGTTTTTTTTACTTGGATTGTTTGTTTTCGTATGTACTGTATGTTGTACATATATATGTACATATGTACATAGTTACCAAATCCATCTACAAGCTTGTTCGTTCGCTCGCTTAGTCAAAGTCAAGTCTAGTCCAACCCAGCCAAGTCATAACCTAGTTCAAACCCCCTATTATACACGTGTCTAAACTAAACTTACGGGATATAATCCACTCATACTAGGCCCCCTAGTTATCACTGCAAGATGCAGAACATCACCATCACCATGCCATGCTTCTACCATGAAAGAACAATGTCGTTTACAAATACCCCGTGACGATCATGGATGAATTCAAACTAAACAAATCCACACTTATGCGGACCCCATGTTTATTTTTTCTTCTTTCTCGGAAATTCTAACTGTTTTGAGGCTGGGAATTCAACTTACTTTGGCTCCTTTTTCTAAAACGAAATTCACTCGTTTTCGGAGTTTGCTTAACTTATCCCCTTTTCTTTCTTACAGTCTAACTGACTTCATAGTCTTATATTGTCTATAGACTTAGGATAATCTACATACATTCAATGTGGTCTAGACTAAACTACGCATGTATGTACCTAAACATCTTGTTCATCAAACATCCCTAAAGAACCACACATCAAAACGTCTTTCTCACAGACCTCTCTCCAGATGTATGTAGAAAATCTATTTCATAGTCAATGCCCCTATGTCAAGCTCAGACTTAATCTTTGAATTCCCCTGTCCATCACATCAAGATCAACCGACAAGACTAGACTAGACTGACATAACCCTAAGGAACTACATTAACCCCATCAAACAAGTATTATCATCTTCATCACAAAAATCAATCTTTCATTNCATTCAATGTGGTCTAGACTAAACTACGCATGTATGTACCTAAACATCTTGTTCATCAAACATCCCTAAAGAACCACACATCAAAACGTCTTTCTCACAGACCTCTCTCCAGATGTATGTAGAAAATCTATTTCATAGTCAATGCCCCTATGTCAAGCTCAGACCTAATCTTTGAATTCCCCTGCCCATCACATCAAGATCAACCGACAAGACTAGACTAACAATAACCCTAAGGAACTACATTAACCCCATCAAACAAGTATTATCATCTTCATCACAAAAATCAATCTTTCATTGCTTCTTTTTCTTCTTACAAAACGTATAACCTAGTTTTCTAAAGATGAGGCATTTGACATGAAACACCCCGCTCGTCCTTCATGTCAAAGTCCATAGTATCTTACAACTTCCAACCTCGCAATCAAATCCAAGTGACGGACGAACAGGCGTATGTATGTACATATGTATGTACATACATACATCGCGTGTTAGCGTTGTATGCATCGTACAGGAACAACCTGTTCTTTTTTTTTTTTCGTCTTGCCATTTCAAAGGGGTTGGCCTGCTTTTGTTGGGTAAATCAATGCGAACTGTCCATCTAGATAGCCCCTTATTCATCTCCTACAATACAAACTTGAAAAAATGGTCGGATATGTGTAATTGTGAGGGGGCGTCATGTCACATTGTATGTACATCATTACCTTCTTATGTGTACTTACACCATACTCACCATGATATTGTACGGTACCTACAATACATACATTGGTACATGACCAAATCCATACTCATATTCGGTCACTTGGTTATCTTCCGCCCGCATCCACAACCGTAGCTCCGCCCGCACCCCCCCAAAAGTACGCCACATCACAAGCATCGCCCGTGAACACACGGCCACCCAAATCTACTTAAACCCACAACATCCCCCCTCCAAAAAAAAAGGAGTCCCAAGACTTTGGAGAAATCTTCAAACATCAAACTTCATCTTTTCTTTCATCTACATACATACACACATTTACAAACATGTCTACTTTTGATTACATTGTCGTTGGTGGTGGTACCGCGGGTCTCGTCGTTGCTACTCGTCTTTCAGAGAACCCCGCTGTTAAGGTGGCTGTTGTCGAGGCTGGTGATGATCAGTCGTCTAACCCCGTCGTTCTTACCCCCGGTTTACTTGCTGCTATCTATGGNACAGACATACACATAGACACGCAAACACCTCGGTGCTGTCTTAACAAATCTTGAATTCCTTCTTCCTATTTCTCCCCTTACTTCAAATCCTGTTCCTCCTTTCCTTCTTCTCTTCTTTTCTTCTCTTCCTTCGCCCGCCCACCTTGATACATCACTTCCAAATCCCCTCACAATGCCCCGCTTCCTTCCGACCCCAACTTAACCCTGTAATACCACCACATCATCCGTGCTTACTACCCACCCATGTCTCGCCCCCGAAAATCCCCGAGTTGCCGCGTTTCAGTACCGAGCCCTGTTCCCATCACCACATACATACATACCCTATCTACCCACCCATATCCCGGGCCCTTCCCCGCCCCGTCCTGTCGAAATCACAAGCCGTGACCGACAAACACCCGCCTACCCGCCGTTACGAACCGTTCCTCTTGTCACTGTCACTGTCAAAAACCCCACAAAATGGGCCGAATCCCGTCTGTAATTCCGTTCAATTGACTAACAATATTCCGTCTAGCCTGAACTCAATGGCCGTATCGTTAACCAGGCTCGCGGCAAGATGCTGGGTGGTACCTCGGGTCTCAACTTCATGATGGCCGTGTACCCATCTGCCGCCGTCATCAACTCATGGGGTGCTCTCGGTAACGAAGGCTGGTCCTTTGAGGAACTTGAGCCCTACTTCCGTCGTTTCGCAAACACTCAGGACCCCACTCCCGAAGCTGCCGATACTTCCCGTATGCACTCTCACTACGATGGTGACATCTCCGCCAAGGAGAACGGTCCCCTCCGTCTGGGCTTCTCTACCATGTACTCCGAGACCAACTCTCACTGGTTCGACACCTTTGAGAAGCTCGGCCTCAAGTCTACCTGTGATCCTAGATCCGGAAAGACCCTCGGTGCCTTCCAGCAGGGTGCCAACATTGACCCCGAGACCTGCATGCGTACCTACGCCGGTAACACCTACCTCAACCCCACAGTTCGTGCCCGTGAGAACCTCACTATCCTCACCAACACCATCGTCACCAAGCTCAACCTTGCCGCTGTCGACGGTGATGACGCCGTCGTAACCGGTGTTCAAATCCGTGATGCCGCCGGTGTCGAGTCCACTCTTACCGCCGCCAAGGAGGTCATTCTGTCCGCCGGTACCTTTGCCTCTCCCCAGATTCTCGAGCTTTCCGGTATCGGTTCCCCCGAGGTTCTTGACCCTCTTAACATCCCCGTCATCATTAACAACCCCGCTGTTGGTGAGAACGTGCAAGATCACCCCATTGTTTGCCAGAACTTCGAGGTCAACGAGGGTGTCCCCTCTTCCGATATCCTCGCCGACCCCAACGTTCTCGGCGCCGTCATTGCCATGTACCAGGACGGTGGTAAGGGACCTCTCGGCCAGTCCATCATTTCCGCCGCCTACACTCCCGTCGCCGACAGCACCGGCACTCTTGTCCCCGAAGCTCGCTCGGCTCTTCTCTCCGAGATTCTCCCTCCCTCAGATGACCCTACTCACCCTCTCATCCGCGACATCTACGCCCACGAGGACGAACCCGCCTACCAGATGCTCGCTTTCCCCGGCCAGACTAACATCTCCGCTAAGCCCGAAAGCATGGCTGAGATCATCACCCCCGTTCGTCCCGGCACTTCCATGACCATCATGACCCTTCTTAACCACCCCTTCTCCCGTGGTACCGTCCACATCAACTCCGCCAACCCCGATGACAAGCCCACCTGGGACCCCGCATACAACAGCAACCCCGCCGATCTGGAACTTCTCGCTCGTGCCGTACAATTCGTCGAGACCATCGTCAACACTGAACCCTTCGGAACCGTCTTCAAGAAGGACGGCAAGAGAGTCCCCGCCATCACCCCCGATTCTCTCGAGAACGCCAGGGAAATTGTTCGCCAAGCCCAGATTTCATGCTTCCACGTCGCTGGTTCTTGCACCATGAGACCACGGGAGAAGGGCGGTGTCGTTGATAACAAGCTCAAGGTTTACGGTACCAAGAACCTTAGAATCGTTGATGCTTCCATCTTCCCCATCGAACCTGTGGGTAACATCCAGACTACGGTCTACGCTGTTGCTGAGAGAGCGGTGGATTTCATTAAGGCTTCGGCTTAAATAGTTTATGTATGGTAAATGAATGATTTATGTTTGTTTTTGTCATTTTGTGTTTTTTGTGTGACGGGTGATGAAGTCTTTGTACAACCAACGGAGGCCAAGACGGATGGGTTCCGTTGGTAGGTTCCGTTGGTAGGTGATGTGATGGCATGTTGATTCTAGTTGGAGTTGTTTCATCTTGGTCTAATCTTGTACACAGTCTTTGTGCCTTTTATCCAGATATGAACATGCAATCCAGTCACTATAATATATCATGATAGTCTTCCGTATATCCCACGACACGGCGTTTCAATGTATATTAACCCTCATAAACCCTTGTTTCAAAACTCCCTTCAAATCTGTAACAACGGCACATTCCATTCCAATTATGCACCACATCCACCAAACACGCGCCACCAACGCCTCATTTTTAAAACTCCTTGCATACCTTATAGAAGCCATAATACTCGTTTTGTTTGCCACCACAAGCTTCATCTTTCCCCATCCCTCCTCGTAACCAGATCGTCACTTTAAAACGCTCACAACATGATTGCCTTCTCCCTGATGCATAAGGGTTATTCTGGAATGTATAACCCTTGCATCGCCACGGATATATTGTTTTCTCGTGCGAAAAAAAGACTAGTGATGGTGTCTGTGCGGTGGTTACGCGGATTTCATTCATTTTGGGATTTGTGGACTGGGGTTGCGCGGCTATGAGGTTATGGGGTTTATGCGGAGAGGCAATGTTGAAGACGGATGAATTGTAGATGATGAGATGGATTATTGGTACACGAGATTCAAAGCTCGCCGTGTATGTATATGTAACATATCACCAAGTGAATTCCCAAAACTAGACGGAACCAAAGAAAAAAACAATCTGAACCCCGTACATACATCCATCCGATATAACCAAACCGACCAAGTCACCCGCAAAAAGGGGCCTTTGTTTGCTTGCTTTCGTGCTTGTTCGCTGCGGTTGGATAGTCTAATGTAATATAATCCAGTCATTCACCGGCGGGTCAGGAACAAAAACAACAGGGTTCAAAAAGCGCCGACGAAGAAGAAGAAGAAGAAGAAAAAAAACCCAATTGATGGCGCTAGGAATAGAAGGAACAGGAACAAGAACGAGACGAAATCCTTTCGCGACTTGGTTCGTTTGGGGCATCCTTTTTGCAAGAGGGAGTCTCAGCTTGTTTTGTGTCTGGCTTGGTTTGATTTTCTTGTGATCATGATGAAAAATGGTGGTGTGGTGATTATAGAAGGTGGTTAGGTATAGGGTTTATGATAGGGTTAATTACATAATCTTTCTTGTTGGAACCTGAGATTGTGGTTCTTGCTTTTTTTTTTATCTGGGGATTGAAATGGACTGGGCTGGCCCTGTTGGCCAAGACGGTGCAGGCCGATTTTGATAGAGCAAGCGACGACGCATGCCAAGAATATGCCTTGTCTGCCACGCGGCAGTTGACGATACTGAGGGAAGTGGGGGTTCGAGATATCTTGAACTCTGTCAATCTTTTTAGAAAGAGGCTAGTTTTTACATTCAAGACATGTGGAAACATTCATAACCTCCTTTCTTTTGTACTTGTGAAATAAACATCACCCAATGAGAATCAAAATTACCCACCGTAATTCCTGATTCAACTTAAATTCTTTCCTGATACTCACCATCCTGTCAATTGGGTGGCAAACTTATGTACCTTCCTAAATCACAACCTAGTCCCCTATTTCTCAGCCTCATAACCACCTAATTGAAATCTATTTCAAAAGCCACCAAACCAAAATCAAGCAAACAAACAAGCCAACCCAGTAAGAAACCCGTGTCAAAAGAAAGAGAACAGTCTATATCGCCCCACTAATCTTCATTTCTCAGCTCTTCCAGTACAGTACAGTACAATCCAGCCCACCCGACCACCCGTCCGATACACCTAGATACCTACCGCCAAAATACAATCATCATTTCATCCATAAGTGCATTGCCCCGTCCGTCTCACGTCGATCAGAGTCGGTGTCAAAGTCAAACGAGCGACGGGTTAAAAAGAACCAATACACTTTTCATCGATTGATCTGTGTTGTAGGCGGCGTCATAGGTCTTGGCTTTCTGGGCTGGGATGAGCTGGAGCTATGCGCATGCAGGGCGTTCGTTATAGAGGTGCTTCTTAGGGGCTGGTCGACTGGTTTGGGCTTGGCTTGATGCACAGAGGGCTGTGGTGGTGGTGTTGGTGTTTTAGCTTGCAGTTGATACTGGAGTACATACGAATTGTTGCTATTATTACTGACTGATGTTCTCAGTTCTCTCGGTATATTGGGAAAAGGATTCATGATCGTATGTACCCAAGGTAATCTTGTTCCTTCTTCTACTCCATTTCCCCGTATTCATCCTGAGCCATAGTTGGATTCTTAGCCCTTCATCCGTTAGCCACATATCAATCAATATAACACACTGAGAGAATCATCATCCCTCGCGTGTATGTACATAGTAATTCGCATATCCCAGTCTTCATTCCTGTAGTGTGGCGGCTGTGCAACTTTGTTTGGTCGCTTCTGATCGTCCATCAATCTCTAAAGAGAGGGGGCTGACGCTGCATTCATTCGGCCTTATTGGCTAATATGTCTAAGAAAGCTAGGGTTTCCTACTGGTCTTGTTGTGTTGCGAAGTCGTCGCAAGCCTACTCAAACTAATATGCAGCTGGGTTCTACGGAGGAAGGAGGGGTAGATATAGCCACACCGATGGATTTACTTGAGACACTCCTAAGGATGATGGAAGGAAAAAAATGTTCCTGACTTGTTCAATACAATATTGTATTGGTCAACTTAATTTCAAAAGTCATATAGTATTTTCCTGATTACCACAGTATCTATGTGATATGTGAATCTGTGAATATGTATGTACATACACATGTAGTTCCCAAAATCAAAATCTCCAACTCCCCACCCGTCTTGGCAACTTCCAACCCACCAATGCTTCGTCCACCACAGACTCGTCCAAGGGCTCAAGGACCCCAAGGGCAAACCAAACCAGCAAAGCCACAATGATAGAAGACTAAATCAACATTGAATTTGTATGTATCCATCTATGCCCATCGTATAGACCCAAGGGCGTGTTCCCAAGGGCGTGTCTCCAAAATCACTAAACACTTTCAACAACAACAGCTGGGGTGGATGAGGAACCAAGGAGATGGGGTCATCCAGGAACTTGCGTTGTACTATTGCTGGCGGTGGTAGGGACCCGGCGGCGTGAAACCAAAGTGCGTGGGTGATGCATACTATAAGCCCAATCCAGTGAATACTTTGTATAGACATTAGTTTCCGTCAGTGACTTCCGTCAACTATTTACATGTCGAAATATCCGCTTCTTCCGACGACTATTTCCTTCGTTCTCTTTTTTTCTTTTCTTCCTCTCTTCCCTTTTTCGTCAGCATCGTTGCTTCTTCTTGCAAAGTCTCACCTTTTTCTATACTCCGTCTTCGATTGAGTATCACAATCCATTCGCTCGTTGTTGGATTCTTTTTTCTTGTTTCTTTTTCTTCTTCTTCTCCTTCACCGTTCTCTTCGAATTACACCGACTAAACCTATTCACTACTTCCGGCTCCATCACTCTCTTTGGATCCCTTTTTTTGACAACATTTTTTTGATTTTTCCATCTTCGTGATAACATATTTTTCAACCTTTTCTTCGCCAAAATGAAGCAGTCTTTCGTCCTCATCGCCGCCGCTTCGGCCTCTTCCATCATCCCCTCTCGCACTCTCAAGGAGCTTCCTCGTCGTGCTTCTACTTCTCTCCCTACTGTCACTGTCTCTGGTAACGGTAAGTCGCGTCCCCCCATTCCACGACATCATGAACTTTTCATCGCCTGCCGTTTTTTGCCGGATCCTCGCATGTTTTGTGCCTGAACACCACCACACACTAAAACTGCTGCGCCTTGTACCTAAATACGAAGTGCATGATACGACGTTGTAATGCTCGTGATCCGTGCCCCCAATACCCATGTTAGCCTACATAGCGTCCGATTTCCGAGTACTGACATCAAACCCCTGTACAGCTTTCTACGCCGATGGTGAGCGTTTCTTCCTCCGTGGTATCGATTACCAGCCCGGTGGTTCGTCAGCCTCTATTGATCCCCTGGCGGACGAGGATATCTGCACCCGTGATATCGAGAAGTTCAAGACTCTCGGTGTGAACACCGTCCGTGTTTACACTGTCGACAACTCGGCTTCCCACGACACTTGCATGCAGGCTCTTGCCGATGCCGGTATCTACCTGGTTCTCGATGTCAACACTCCCAGCTACTCTCTCAACCGTGCTGACCCCGCCACTTCTTACAACGCCGCCTACCTCCAGAGCGTCTTCGCCACCCTGGATGCTTTCGCCAACTACACCAACGTTCTCGCCTTCTTCTCTGGCAACGAGGTTATTAACGATGAGGAGGGTACTACTGCTGCCGCTCCTTACGTCAAGGCTGTCGGTCGTGACATGAAGGCTTACCTCGCCGCCCGTGGTCACCGTGCTATTCCCATTGGTTACTCGGCGGCTGATGTCAGCTCCAACCGTATGCAGACCGCCAAGTACATGAACTGTGGTCAGGATGATATCCGCTCTGACTTCTTCGCCTTCGTAAGTTTATTTGCCAACCTCTTTGGCCACTCTAGTTACTAATCCTCAACTCTAGAACGATTACTCTTGGTGCACTTCCAACTTCATCGAGTCTGGTTGGGACCAGAAGGTCAAGAACTTCACTGACTACGGTCTCCCCATTTTCCTGTCTGAGTACGGTTGCAACACCAACACTCGCAACTTCCACGAGTTGGAGTCCCTGATGAGCACCAACATGACTGAGGTCTACTCGGGCGGTATCGTATACGAGTACTCTATGGAAGACAACGGCTACGGTATCGTCTCGATGGACTCTGTCTCGGCTACTTCCGTCTCTGAGCTCGACGAGTTCACTTCGTACTCTGCTGCTCTCTCTTCTTTCACTGCTCCTTCCAGCGCCAATGCTGGTGCCACCACCACCTTCGCTGTTGCTTGCCCTACCTCTGATGCCAACTGGGAGGTTGAGGCTTCTATCCTTCCCGTTATCCCCTCTGCTGCCAAGGCTTACTTCACCAAGGGTGCTGGCACTGGCCCTGGTCTCAGCGGTGACGGTTCGCAGACTGACTCTGCCTCTGGTGTCTCTACTGAGAACATCACCAACGCTGACCAGAACGGTACTTCGTCGGGTTCTTCCGGTTCTAACACCGCCGGCTCTTCCTCTTCGTCGTCCTCTTCTTCGTCGGCCGGTCACCAGCTCGTCTCCAACGGCATGGCTGTCACTGGTGCTACCATGCTGGTCACCATTCTCGGTGCCATTCTTCTGTAAATTGCCTAACAGCGCAGAGTGATTATGCTTTTCACATGCTTGTATATGACGGGTAGGAAGGATAGGATGCAGTGTTGATAGACTTTTTTGGATTTGCCTTGCTGGACGCGGTGCTGCAGCTCACGCGCGATATCGTAGTGTTTTGGCGGGCGTCCTGGGGTGGTGTATAAATTTTTGGGGTTTTTTTTCCTTTTTCGTTTTTGCTAGTTAATTGCGTATCTTGGGTTATTCCATAGTGTCTTGTTTTTTTTTTTCCTTTGTATTGATTTCTTTTTTAAATGTTATTTTCATGTTGATTGATTGATTGATTGATTGTTCCATTTATAACCTGATTAGCAGGACTAATTCCTCTATCTGCAGGCCGGGAGACGGT
>JSUI01006194.1:0-25842 GCA_000833645.1 Huntiella omanensis | reverse complement strand
GGGTCTATATGGCGGGGTTCAACCGTCTCCCGGCCTGCAGATAGAGGAATTAGTCCTGCTAATCAGGTTATAAATGGAACAAACAATCAATCAATCAATGATTATTGTCGACCTCAATGTCATCCATTGAGGAGGTGATCATGCTCGACGCGGGCGAGGCTGCCCCCAAAGCATTGCCGAACCTACAGGAGAACTCTAAGGAGACGAACGAGACAGAAAAATGCCCCCCCAACGAGACCGCCACCAACACCCAAGTCCCCACCGAAGAAGTCGTGAGCGAGATCGAGAATGCTCAAGAAGAAACTGATACCAAGGCCAATCAGCCTGGCTCTATCACTAAATTCATCGATCAGATTACTGAGAACTCCATGGAAGTTCTTCGCAACAAGAAAGAAGTCCTCAGTCTGATCACCGGCACTCTGGACGAGGCGCTGAATGGAATCATGGCGAAGGTCAAGGAGAACAAGGTTGGAAAAACGATGGTCAACCAGGTTAGAACCGATATTAAGAAAATGCTCGCTGAGCAATGGAATGGGAGTGGACCTTCAAAGACACTCGCTGCCCCCCAAAGCCACCTACCTGCGAACAAGAAGCTTGAGACAAGCCCGCACAAGACACAACAGCAACAAACCAATAAGACCACCAGCGCGAAATCTTACGCCAATGCCGCAGCGAAGTCGAGCCGCCCTATCGACCGGGTCACCACTCCCACGCTTGGAGCTCGACAGCAAGCATCGAACACCCCCGGCAACCGCCTGCCTGAGAAGCCATACACCCGACAGCCAGGCACTGCAACCAACAATCCCATCCGAAAGGCCGACCAACACAAGGTTTTGGTGCGCATTCCGGCAGGCAGCCATTGGAAAGAGGTGAACCCCAAGATTTTGAAAGACGAGGTGAACAAACAGAGATTCGGCGGGAAAGAACGATTGGAAAGAGTGAGAGGCACTCAGACAGGAGTTGCAATTTGGACTAGTCGCAAGGAGGAACCGCTCAGTACGGAGGAAAAGGAAGGAATCCGCATGATGCTTGGAGCCACCTCTGTGGAAGGGGATTGCACCTGGACCAAGTTTGCGATTGAAAACATCCCGAGACTTATAACCGTCATCAACACAGGAGGGGAAGAGAACGCCGAGAAGACCGTGCAGAGACTTACAACGATCGAGGACGTTCGTGGTGAAATCCAGAAGGCTTTTGGAGGTACCATCAAGCGTATCTTCTTTCAAGCTTATAAAGAGGATACTAGCAACCAGGCCCTACTTTTTGCCATCGAGACTCCAGAGCGGGTCCGGTCCACGATGGAGCTGTTGGGTTACGTCCGTACAGTGAAGAAGTGCAAAGAGAAGGAAAAAGAGAGACCTCGGTGCAGACACTGCGTGCTGGGACGTCATGAATCCAACGGATGCGTAAAGCCTCGAATCTGCGAGAAATGCGGAGCGAAGGACCACACTACAGTCCTTCACGACGTGGCAAAGAGATGTGAACAACACCCGACTCAAGAATGCGACTGCACACATCAATGCGTCATCTGCGGAGGAAAGCATGCGGCTAAGGCCTGCGCGGACTATTAATGTCTGGAAACCTCAAAATTATACAGGCGAATGTCCAGCGCAAGAGGGACGCTGTAAAAACCCTTCTGGAGACAGCATCACAAAACGAAGTTGACATTGTTATGATACAGGAACCGCCAATTTGGGAGGAAAAGACCGCAACACACCGAAGCTACATTATCGCTACACCGGATTACAAGGATAAGAAGAAGAGGACTCGAGCAATATGCTACGTCAGAAAGATATCGAACGACAACATAGACCCCACCTGCAGGGCCCCTGTACACCCAGATATTACCGCCGTGGAAACCAAGATTGTTGGACGAACCATGACCATCATCGGACTGTATAACGCAGGTGCCAGGAGTGAGAGACACAACGAGGCAGTGGAAGCCATCATGAGACTGCGAGACAAGAATTTGATTATACTGGGAGACTTTAACCTCCACCACATGCAGTGGGACAATAGGCAATCCAGTCATTGTTCGACCGCAAACGATCTGATTGACTGGTCCAATGATCAAGGGCTCCTATTCCTGAACGACCCAGCAGTTCAAACACAAGACGAAGGCAATGTTTTGGACCTTGCCCTGATCCCACAGGATCTTACACACCATGTCACTAGATACACTGTCGGCGGAATTTACGAATGTGGCAGCGATCACTCCCCGCAATTCTTGGAAATCCACACGGGGCAACCCAAAAGACGTCCGATCGAGGTCCGTAGATTTACAGACATGGACCAAGAAGTGTTTCAAAATAAATGCAGAGAAGCGGCGACAAAATTGGAACAGGAACTGAGAGGAATCGAAAACCCAACACCGGATGAACTGGATACCTTGGCGCAGACAATAGTCAAAGAGTTGCAGGTGGCATACGAGACAGCGACCCCTGCGAGAAGAGTGCACGACTCGGGATATATATGGTGGAATCAAGAATGCCGGGAAGCAAAGGCGGATGTGTGCAATGTCAAGAGAGCATGGAGATCGTTCTGTCACATGGAGGATGCCGGAGCCACAAACTTCAGAGAGGAGATCATCCAGGCAAAAAATGATCTCATTGCAGCAAAGAAAGAGCTGAAGAAGACCACCAAGAAGGCCTGCGAAGACTTCTACAAGGAGCATATTGCCGCAATTGCAGACAGCAAAAGTGCACACAGGGCGTCCAAGTGGCTATCCAATCGCCAAATGACTCTCTCGCCAGCCTTGGAGGATGCGAATGGCGCCCTTCGGAGCACCCACGCCGAGAAAATAGAGGTGCTTAGGGCACATCACCTGTGCGGAAAAGGAGCGACAGACGTACCTCCGCCAGTCTTTGGACAGGCCTCAGAACATTGGGAACCTATCACGGAGGCAGAAGCAGAACAGGCGATAAAACAACCTCAGAACACGGCACCTGGAAGAGATGGGCTACAAAACAAGCTGCTTGCTTTTAGCTGGCCATCGCTGAAAAAGACTTTGACAACCTTTTTCAATGCATGTATCTCTGCAGGACACCACCCTAAGCCTCTCAAAGAAGCGAAACTGATCGCACTGCCGAAGCCCGGAAATAGAGATGGCTCTTTGGCGAAATCCTACAGGTTGATCTCCCTCCTGCCGACGTTGGGAAAAGCTCTGGAGAGAATCATCGCCAAGAGAATGACAAGAGAAGCCATGGAGCGAAGCTTGATCAGTCCAAATTATGCATGTGCACTACCAAAAAGGTCAGCGGCAGACCTTACACTGGTGCTACACAACGAGATTCGACAAGCCTGGGAAAAGGGTCTTACGTGCTCAATCCTGACTTTTGACGTACAAGGTGCGTATGATGCGATCCTGCCAAACAGAATGGTAGACCGACTCATACAGCAAAAGTTCCCACAACACATATGTAAATGGGTTCAATCCTTCCTCGGAGATAGAACGGCACAGATTTGCCTGGACGGTCGTTCAGAGAAACCAGGCCCTACAAATGGCAGTCTACCGCAAGGATCACCTATATCGCCCATCTTGTACATGCTCTTCATGACGCCGCTGTTCAATATGGCACCGGCAAATATGAAGGGGTACATGGACGATGGACTTTGGAGAGTCGAATCGAAGAGCCTTGTTGGAAATGTTCGGATCCTCAAGAGAAATCTTCAGTTGACAACAGATTGGTGTCAAGAGAACGGTCTCCGGTTGGACCATGCGAAAACGGGCCTTCTGCATTTTACCCGGAAACGCAATGCAGGAAACCCCGACCTAAAAATTGGCAACAGTCACACCATTCGGGCGACACCGGAGGATGAAGCATTGAAGTGGCTGGGAGTATATTTCGACAGAAAGCTTACTTTCAACCACCATGCGACAGAGGTCACCCGCAAGGTGACACAAAGAATATACGACATGAGAATTCTGCGGGGCTGCAAATGGGGTGCGCCTCCAAGATTACTATTGGGAGTAATCAACGCGGCGATAATCCCGGCGATGACATATGCGTGCTCCACTTGGGCTTCACCAGGCAAATGGGGTAGCAAGCATCAAATGGAGATGATCGACACGGCGATCCGGAAAGCATTGCTGGTGGCGCTACCGGCCTGGAAGACGACACCCACGGCGCTCCTGCACATGTCAGCCGGTATCCCGCCGTCAGCCGTGATCTTGGATGGAGAACTGAATAGAGAGGCCATTAGGTGGCACACTTTGGATGAAGATCATCCTCTGAGACACACGTACTATATGCCCAGAACTGCGGAGATCGTGGCGCGTTTACCGAGTTCCATGAGAGCATATGGCCCGATATATGACACACATGAACAGGCGAGTATTCAGCCACCTACATCCAATCACGAGAATCTTTGCGGTAAAGATAAGGATGCACAGGCGGCAAGACACGAAGCACTGAGAACTTCCCGGGCAGAGTCCGGAGACATCTGGATATACACGGATGGATCAAAAATGGAGTCTGGGTGGTCAGGAGCAGGATGGCTCATAGAGAAAAACGGCCAGGTGATCTCAAGCGGGAGTCACAGTACTGGAAGATGGGCGGAAGTCGCCGACGCAGAGGTGATCGCCATCGAGAAAGGTCTGCAGGCAGTTCCCCAAGAGAGTCTGATGGGCTGCGAGAGAATATGGGTTTGTTCTGACAACATGGCGGCAGTTGGACGA
The DNA here is from genome assembly GCA_000833645.1 of Huntiella omanensis. Taxonomy (NCBI): domain Eukaryota; kingdom Fungi; phylum Ascomycota; class Sordariomycetes; order Microascales; family Ceratocystidaceae; genus Huntiella; species Huntiella omanensis. The sequence goes on along the minus strand of JSUI01006194.1, from coordinate 21,164 downwards.
ATGAACAAACGAGCAAAAAAGACAGGCACGTCGCAGTGGGAGGTCGACAGTGCAAAGAGAGAAATAAAACGCCTGAGAGATGGTTGCGGAGTGGTGGTCCACTGCATTTGGGTACCAGGGCACACCGACATACCTGGCAATGAGAAAGCTGACCAACTTGCCAAGGCAGCGGCGGTGGAGACGGAGAACAGCACAATGACACTGGCGGCCGCCAGGAGATGGGCGAAGGAAAACACACATGAGAAGTTTGAACAATGGTTCAAGGGCGAGAAGAAGATCAGAGAAAACCCGGAAAGGTCTCTTTTCGTGTTTCCAAAGAGAAAACAGGCCCCGATCCCAGATGTCCCCAGACCCGTGGTGGGAGCAGTTCTGGCGGCGATGTCAGGACATGGAGATTTCAAGTCATACCATCAGAGATTTAAACACGCAGACGCAGAGACCAAATGCCGTAGATGCGGTGACGACGAGGACAGAACACATCTGTGGACATGCAAGAGGAGGCCACGTGCTTGGTCAAGAAGATTTACGTTGACACTTGTAAGAAGTGCCAAAGGGAGAGTGACGCTCGCAAAAGAGCTTATGAGAAAGCAGGACAAGGAGAAGAACACCTGAGGTGTCTTCTACCTTCCTTATTTACAAGGTTGTGTGGTGTCGTCGTGGTTTGGGGAGGGGGAGGTTACTGCGACGGGGTTGGTCCTAGGGAGCCTGTGGGGGGACATCCGGACGGTGTGTGGTTGAGCAGGTGTTTTGTTTTGTTTCGTGTTTTTTTGTTTTTACAGTATCGGTTAGGGTTGCGAGAAAATTGGTGTTGGATAACGGGGTCTATATGGTGGTCTTTGGCCGTCTCCCGGCCTGAAAACAGGGGCTTTGGCCTGCTAATCAGGTTTAAACAGAAAAAATCAAATCAAATCAAAGAAAGTAAGCGACCCCGCCCGCCTCCAGACAAGGCAAGCACATGCAAATTGAGAAGTCACTCAGTCAATCTTCACCACGAGAAGAGCCGTTCCGTCTGGCAAAATTGACTATATTCCGTCTTCTCGCCACTGCGGGAATTACATACACACGTCGATACCAACCCATCTTTCAAACTACCAAATAAGTGGAGATCCCTCTGATTGGTCAGATCCCCACCCACTAAAAAAGATCACGACAATCACAATTCGACGTCACCCACCCTCTACATACAAACCCGCCATCCACCACTCCACCCCACCACAAAAATGGCCTCCTCAAAGCCCGACCCTTCAACCTCATCTACCCCCGAACTCGACCCCGAACTACAATCCTTCCTCGCCGACCTCTCCGCTGCCTCGACCAGCACTACCCAATCAACTCGTCCAAAACCCACATCTACATCTACATCTACATCATCATGGTTTCCTAAAACCCTCATTCCCGAAGCCGCTCCTCAAAAGCCCATTCCCGCGCAGCTTTCGGAGCTTTCTGAGGCTCTATACCCGACCACCATGTCCTGCAGTGCCGCGTTTGACGCCGCTTTTGCCTGTCAATCTCTCGGTGGCCAGTGGACTTCAATTTATCGCTCTGGCGAAATGAGAAGTTGTAGTGAGCTTTGGTCTGACTTTTGGTTCTGTATGCGTACCAATGGCTCCTCGGGCACTGTCACCGACAACATGATCAAGGAACACTATCGTCGCAAAGAATACGAAAAGTATTACGCTCCCGGTAAAAAAAGTTCCGAAGATATCTGGCGCGCTCGCGACACAAGAGTTCCTCTACACACTGCCTTCAAAACACCAATTCCTGACTTCAACCAAGAGTAACTATATTTTCTTCATACTCTCTCTGTACCAATATTGTAACATCACACATTTTAATATACAAATTCACATCACGTATAAGTATAATACAATCAAAATCTTTAAAAAGAGACTCAATTTCCCCTCGCTATCGGGATAAAAAGTACATAACCAAGAACCTTCCTCGGCTTTTTTAGACCCAATAAAAGAATCATAAACAAATGCAAAAACAAAAACAAAACCTCAATACCATGACAGTGACAAAAGGAAAAGGTACAAAAAGGAAAACATCCAAATCATGACGCCCAGGTCAACCCTAGGTTAAACAGCTTGTCCAAAAGGCGAAACCGTTTAGTCGACCTCCTCGACGGTGGGGCCATCGTCGTGGGTGGCACCAGGGGCACCACCAGCACCGGGGAAGCCGGCACCGGGAGCACCACCGGGAGCACCACCAGAGCCGTAGAACTTCATCATGATGGGGTTGGCAACAGCCTCAAGCTCCTTCTGCTTGTCCTCGTACTCCTCACGGGTAGCCTGCTGGGACTCGTCCAACCAGGAGACAATCTTGTCAACCTCGGTCTTAAGAGTCTCCTTGTCGGCAGCGTCAAGCTTCTCATCGACCTTGGAGTCAGAGATGGTGTTGCGGAGAGAGTAGGCGTACGACTCAAGACCGTTCTTGGCAGCGACACGCTGGGCCTCGGCTTCATCCTCCTCCTTGTACTTCTCAGCCTCGGAAAGCATGCGCTCAATCTCCTCCTTCGACAGGCGACCCTTGTCGTTGGTGATGACAATCTTGTTGGACTTGCCGGTACCCTTCTCAAGGGCAGAGACGTTCATGATACCGTTGGCATCAAGGTCGAAGGTGACCTCAATCTGGGGAACACCGCGGGGAGCGGGGGGGATACCGGTAAGCTCGAACTTACCCAGCAGGTTGTTGTCCTTGGTACGCTGGCGCTCACCCTCGTAGACCTGAATCAGGACACCAGGCTGGTTGTCAGAGAAGGTAGAGAAGACCTCAGACTTCTTGGTGGGGATAGTGGTGTTGCGGGGAATGAGCTTGGTCATCATACCACCAGCAGTCTCAATACCGAGAGAAAGAGGAGCGACATCCAGAAGAAGAATCTCGTTGGTGGTCTTGTTGGAAGAGTCACCGGACAGGATAGCGGCCTGGACGGCAGCACCGTAGGCGACGGCCTCATCGGGGTTGATGGAGCGGTTAGGCTCCTTACCGTTGAAGTAGTCAGAGATAAGCTTCTGAATGCGGGGAATACGGGTAGAACCACCGACCAGGACAATCTCGTGGATGAGAGACTTGTCAATCTTGGCATCCTGGAGGACACGGTCGACGGGCTGGAGGGTAGAGCGGAAGAGATCCTGGCAGAGCTCCTCGAAACGAGCACGGGTGATCGAGGTGTAGAAGTCAATACCCTCGTACAGGGAGTCGATCTCGATCGAGGTCTGAGCAGAGGAAGACAGAGTGCGCTTCGCACGCTCGCAAGCAGTGCGGAGACGACGGAGAGCACGGGCGTTGGAAGAGAGATCCTTCTTGTGCTTGCGCTTGAACTCGTTGACGAAGTGGGTAACCAGACGGTTGTCGAAACTAGAAAGGAAAAACAATGTTAGTGAAACTGTTCCTGGAAGCTGATTGGCTGAATGCATGCCCTAGTCATAAGCAAGGCACCTTATAAGTCATGGTGGGGCACCTGTCAAATAGGATACCTGCAGCCAGGGACATGCAACAGCAGAGAAAAAAAGGGAAAAAAAACTTACTCTTCACCACCAAGGTGAGTGTCACCAGCAGTGGACTTGACCTCGAAGATACCATCCTCAATGGTAAGGAGGGAAACATCGAAAGTACCACCACCAAGATCGAAGATCAGGACGTTGCGCTCACCGTCGACCTTCTTGTCAAGACCGTAGGCGATGGCAGCAGCAGTAGGCTCGTTGATGATACGGAGAACGTTAAGACCAGCAATCAAACCAGCATCCTTGGTAGCCTGACGCTGAGAGTCGTTGAAGTAGGCGGGGACAGTGACGACGGCCTGGTTGACAGTGGTACCGAGGTAGGACTCAGCAGTCTCACGCATCTTGATCAGGACCATGGAGGAGATCTCCTCAGGAGTGAAGGTCTTGGTCTCACCCTTGAACTCAACCTCGATGACGGGCTTGCCAGCACGCTGTAGGATTTGGTTAGCATCTGATGTTGCGCTATATTAAGAATCGTGTGTAACTTACGTCAACAATGGAGAAGGGGAAGTGCTTCATGTCAGCCTGGACCTCAGAGTCGGTGAACTTGCGACCAATCAGACGCTTGGCGTCGAAGACGGTGTTCTTGGGGTTCATGGCGACCTGGTTCTTGGCGGCATCACCGATGAGACGCTCGGTATCAGTGAAGGCGACTATTGGAGGAGAATATGTTAGCTAACTGAAGCTTGCAAAGCCATCTGATGTGGCTAATGTCAACACTCTAAACCAATGCAAACTTACCGAAAGAGGGGGTGGTACGGTTACCCTGCTCGTTGGCGATAACATCGCAACGGTCATCACGGAAGATGGCAACGCAAGAGTACGTAGTACCCAGATCAATACCAACAGCGGGAGCCATGGTGAATGTGTGGATTGTTGTATAAAGAAAAGGTTAAAAGAAAAGATGGGTATCAAAAGTCAAAAAAGAAGAGAAGAGTTGTAATAGCTTGATCAGTCCGGACAGAGCTCCCTTTTTGTATCGGGAAAATTTGTATGCGGAGTTGAATTGGGTGTGAAGTTGGTTGTTATTCTCAGAAGAGGGGTGTGTCGATTGTGTTGATATGGTGGAGAGAGAAAAACAGATCCATCAAATACAGCGCATTGCTCGACTTTTTGTACTTGAAGGGCCCTAATTCTAGATGATTACAGAAGCTCGTAGACTAATATGGAAACTATTTCAGCACCTTCAGTTGGTTTCCATGAAGGTCACTGCCTACGACTCTGCCAAGTTCTGGCACATTCGTGGAGCTTCGACCACAGTCTAGCACCAACAAGACAAGCAACATCAAGCGCAAGTCCATCATGTAGTAGCCTGTCAGCCAATTGAACCAACCCAGCTACTACTAAACTACCATTCCGGCTAGCTGCACAGGGTATTAACTCCCAGGGGCGTGAAAGTTAGCACAGAAGCCCTCCCAAAAATGCGCTTGCCCCGCGCTTCAAGAATTCGATCTAGTTCGATGCACTTCCAAGCTCCCCACTACGCCTACTAANTGCCTGTAAGCTGCATTGAGAGCTGTGCCGCTACTAAGCTGTTAGCTCTGTTAATTGACTGATGAGAACGACGGAATGTCGTCTTTGATACCTAATGATTCACCACATATTGGTGATGGCTGGTTGCTGAGTTACTTGGTATTCAGTGGGGTCTAGGAAAGGAGATATTGTTTACTTTTTTTGGTATTTGGATAACCCGTCTTTAGAACATAACACGGCTGGCTGGCAGAGACATTTACATCCACGCACCATATGACTACGTCACAGTGTTTAACAGCGCGGGGTATNGCTGTTAGCTCTGTTAATTGACTGATGAGAACGACGGAATGTCGTCTTTGATACCTAATGATTCACCACATATTGGTGATGGCTGGTTGCTGAGTTACTTGGTATTCAGTGGGGTCTAGGAAAGGAGATATTGTTTACTTTTTTTGGTATTTGGATAATCCGTCTTTAGAACATAACACGGCTGGCTGGCAGAGACATTTACATCCACGCACGCATATGACTACGTCACAGTGTTTAACAGCGCGGGGTATGTATATGACGTCTAAAGAAACTTATGCAAGTTCTTGCCATGATACGATTGTCGACAGGTTGTTTGGAACGCTGACAGATTCAACGTAAAGCCTGCATCTCAGGCTACTCAGCCATATTCAAAATTGTATACAACCCATTACACATATCGTTCAATTCGTCTTCAATGTTGCAGCCCCGCCCCCGCCCCTCTTCGCATAGAGCTTCAAGCTATAAGCAATAAGTGCGACAACTTTCTGCATTCGGCCTATTAGACAGTGCCAAACTATATTCTCGCCGGTGTGAGGTTGGGCCAAGCCAACAAACCTAGTCGCTTCTATCCACTACGTTTGCATTCTATGCTGTACCCCGTAATGTCTGTGATTGGTTGGTTTTTTGTCCAGGGGTCAAAGCTACCTGGATGTCCATGAGACCAGCCTGCCATTTAGAAGTACCCAGTACTTTGAAGCCCAACTGCAAGTTACATAGACTTTATCACAATGATTAGTATCAATTAGCCTGACGGTAGAAAACAAAGCCCAAGATCGCCTTGCCGCTTTACATACCCCACTGCGATGAAGCGAGAGTTGAAACCATGGCTATGTTTAGGTTTGTGTCCATCGCTTTCGGTGACCTTCTACGACCGTGTTTCCAAGTTTCATACCGGAGCTTGCGTCTACGTTTGCGGACCCGCGGTCTCTCCAACCAACCGGCAACAAACTCCATAAGTCAATGGTAGGGTTACCACCCCGCAAGTGTCACGGAATTACGCCCTTCTGTTAATAATCCCCAGCAGGCCATAAGCTTCATCCTTTTTGCCTCTATCAGCAGCTATCAAGCCCATAATAATCCATTCACCATCCGGTTGCCCCTCAATTCCTGAATCCAACAACATCTTCCACCTTCTGTGAGATTCCGTGCCTCGAAATAGTGGGCTCTGCGGGACAACAACTGGGCGCAGCCAGGGTTGTTCCAGGGCACGGTTACAGACGACTGATCAGGGATCCGTTCCGTCTATTCGCCGGTTTTCCCTTGTTAGTCAAAATCGGCGCATGTGTTCGTGGGACTGCCGAAGTTGTACCAAGATGGCCTGGGCTACTTTTGGTCANCCAGTACTTTGAAGCCCAACTGCAAGTTACATAGACTTTATCACAATGGTTAGTATCAATTAGCCTGACGGTAGAAAACAAAGCCCAAGACCGCCTTGCCGCTTTACATACCCCACTGTGATGAAGCGAGAGTTGAAACCATGGCTATGTTTAGGTTTGTGTCCATCGCTTTCGGTGACCTTCTACGACCGTGTTTCCAGGTTTCATACCGGAGCTTGCGTCTACGTTTGCGGACCCGCGGTCTCTCCAACCAACCGGCAACAAACTCCATCAGTCAATGGTAGGGTTACCACCCCGCAAGTCTCACGGAATTACGCCCTTCTGTTAATAATCCCCAGCAGGCCATAAGCTTCATCCTTTTTGCCTCTATCAGCAGCTATCAAGCCCATAATAATCCATTCACCATCCGGTTGCCCCTCAATTCCTGAATCCAACAACATCTTCCACCTTCTGTGAGATTCCGTGCCTCGAAATAGTGGGCTCTGCGGGACAACAACTGGGCGCAGCCAGGGTTGTTCCAGGGCACGGTTACAGACGACTGATCAGGGATCCGTTCCGTCTATTCGCCGGTTTTCCCTTGGGTTTCCCTTGTTAGTCAAAATCGGCGCATGTGTTCGTGGGACTGCCGGAGTTGTACCAAGATGGCCTGGGCTACTTTTGGTCAAGATATGTTTAATGCACGCTGACATCACTGTGTTATTTGACGAGATAGGCTAGATGGACGTGGGCTTAATGGATGGAAGTCACTTGCAACTTGGAATATTCGAATGCAGGAAACAAGATGACCGATCAAATAAATGCATAGGCTAATTTGGGCCCGTGTTGCAATATAACTGTTTTCGGTGAATGTTGAACCCTATGTAACCCTAATAGTGACCATCGTTGATAATCATCGTGAAAACGAGTTAGAAATCATCAATGGAGATGATGATATAGATGACTAGTATCACAGATGCTATACTAGGGATACCAGAAAACTACGCCAAGCACCAACCATCCAACAAACTAACAAATTTTGCCGTCCCTCGCCGCTCATCTCATCAAAACATGATTCTCACGTATTACCAAGATATCTAAATCCATCATCAAAGCCATCTCAATGGCGCCTCCAAAACCACCAACTCACCAAAAACCCACAATCGACGACGCGCTACGCGATATATTCAAGAAGCCAGGTTTCAGGTGAATATAACCATCAAACCTCCATCATGGCAGTATCTAACGCATTTCTAGACCACCCCAACGTCAAATCATCGAGGCAACCCTTAAGAAACAAGATGTCTATGTTCAAGCCGCTACGTCATTTGGAAAGAGTCTCTGCTTTCAGCTACCCGCTGTGGTAGATGATGGCCGTGAGTGTTTATACGCCTCATCTACCGAGCTGTACTGACGACCCTAGTAACTATCGTCGTCTCACCGCTACTAAGCTTAATGGTACCTCCACCCTCTCACTCCATATCCCACAATCCATACTGACACTTCTAGATGAACCAAGTCGAAGCCCTCCAAGCCTCCGGAATCCCCGCCCACTCACTAAACTCCAACACCCCCCAATCTCTCCGCAACACCATCCACGCCGACCTCTCCACCGGCAACCCTACCTTGAAACTCCTCTACGTGACCCCCGAACTATGCAGCACACCCCGTTTCCGCAGCCTCCTAACCACTCTCTACCGCTCATCCCGACTCTCTCGAATCGCCATTGATGAAGCCCACTGCATCAGTGAATGGGGTCATGACTTCCGTCGAGACTTCACCCGTCTCTCCTTCTTCCGNCTGTTTTCGGTGAATGGTGAACCCTATATAACCCTAATGGTGACCACTGTTGATAATCATCGTGAGAACGGGTTGGAAATCATCAATGAAGATGATGATATACATGACTGGTATCACAGATGATGTACTAGGGATACTAGAAAACCCCGCCAAGCACCAACCATTCAACAAACCAACATATTCTGCCGTCCCTCGCCGCTCATCTCATCAAAACATGATTCTCACGTATAACCAAGATATCTAAATCCATCATCAAAGCCATCTCAATGGCGCCTTCAAAACCACCAACTCACCAAAAACCCACAATCGAGGACGCGCTACGCGATATATTCAAGAAGCCAGGTTTCAGGTAAATATAACCATCAAACCTCCATCATGACAGTATCTAACGCATTTATAGACCGCCCCAACGACAAATCATCGAGGCAACCCTTAAGAAACAAGATGTCTATGTTCAAGCCGCTACGTCATTTGGAAAGAGTCTCTGCTTTCAGCTACCCGCTGTGGTAGATGATGGCCGTGAGTGTTTATACGCCTCATCNACCGAGCTGTACTGACGACCCTAGTAACTATCGTCGTCTCACCGCTACTAAGCTTAATGGTACCTCCACCCTCTCACTCCATACCCCACAATCCATACTGACCCTTCTAGATGAACCAAGTCGAAGCCCTCCAAGCCTCCGGAATCCCCGCCCACTCACTAAACTCCAATACCCCCCAATCTCTCCGCAACACAATCCACGCCGACCTCTCCACCGGCAACCCTACCCTGAAACTCCTCTACGTGACCCCCGAACTATGCAGCACACCCCGTTTCCGCAGCCTCCTAACCACTCTTTACCGCTCATCCCGACTCTCCCGAATCGCCATTGATGAAGCCCACTGTATCAGTGAATGGGGTCATGACTTCCGTCGAGACTTCACCCGTCTCTCTTTCTTCCGCGAGACCTTCCCCGATGTCCCAATAATCTGTCTCACGGCCACCGCAAACCCCCGAATCTCAATTGACATTCTCCGTTCCCTAAAACTAACCGAAACACCTTCCCGCCTCGCCCGTTTCGCCCTATCAGCCCACCGACCAAATCTACATCTTGAAATCAGATATACCAGCGACTCTGCCGAAGCTGACCCGGACACCTCCCGAATGGCTAATTTTACCACCTGGCTAACCCAAGTACATACGCGCCGGCGCCGCCCCGACCGTCTCCCTGAAGTTAAATCTGCCGGCGAACGCCCCGAAAGTGTCTGTGGAATCATCTACACAACCTCCCGCCGAGAATGTGAATCCCTCGCCCGAGACCTCTGCGACTCGGGCTTCGGCGCTCGTCCCTTTCACGCAAAACTTCCCAACGATGTCAAACAAGACACCCTAGCGCGCTGGATCGCAAGTGAAGAGGGCTATGACATCATAGTTGCAACCACCGCCTTTGGAATGGGCATTGACAAGGAAAATGTCCGTTTCGTAGTCCATTGGCGTCTCCCAAAGTCATTTGAAGGATATTATCAAGAGGTAGGAAGAGCCGGGAGAGATGGAAAGGCCAGTTATTGCTTTTTATACTATAGCCGTGAAGACTTCCAGCGTGTTCATCGTATGGTTAGGACAGAAAGCGGAGGTGGCAGTGGAAATGGAGACGGAACAGAGAATGGTCTTCAAAAAGAAGATGCTCGTTTGAAGAGTCTTCAGGCATTATCACTGTACTGTGAAGAGACTACCGAGTGTCGTCACGCACAAATCTGCAAATACTTTGGGGAAGAAGAAAAACCAAAGTGTGATTATGCCTGTGATTGGCATAAAGACCCAGTTGATCTTCGTAAACGTCTTCGTCGCGGCCTTGCCAGCCAGGAATGGGTTAGTACCCAAGTCGAAAATCTTGGCTACGGTAACTATTACGACTGAAGAATACACGACATCATCATATGCTATTCAAGAAACGTAATTTATAGACCAGGAGCAGACCAGATACCCCACCATAATAAATACTTATAAGTGAAGCCCACCATACAGATCCTAAAATCAGTCAAAATAAAAAGTACAAAGTACTCAAATCGCTATCACCCATGACGACATCTACTAGCTAACTCACATTGCCCACGACGGCCCAGAAGCCTTACCCTGCTTAATCAGTTGATTGCGCTTGTGGTAGACTGTTACCAAGAAAAAAGTAGCTGTCATACCAACCAAAAGGAACATCAAGTTGATAAGATGTCCAATCGGCCACTTTTGCTCGGGCTTGATCCCGTGGTATAGCCACACCCCGATAATTTGTGCTGGAGCGCCAATGGCGACATTGAGCCCCAACACAAAACCCTGAGAGGCAGTTGACCGAAGGTTGGATGACAGCCATCCCAAAAGCAACGGAAATGTGGCAAATGAACCGGTGGCAGCCATGATGAGACCAATATACTGCACTAAAAACCGCCCCCCACTTCCCGATGCGCCGTACAAAATACCAAATCCAATGACACCCAAAAGCATAAAACAACCAGAAGTCAATCCTCTTTTGTTGTTTTTGTCACAGTAGAAGGAGGCAACAATTGTAGCGGCAAAGGCAACAGCATCTATATTTCGTCATGGTTAGTCAACTCCTCGTGTAACCTCGGGATCGGAACATCTGGTAGACTTACAGGGGGGCACCGTCATTAGCTGCGCCTTGTACGAAGTATAACCAAGACCTTTGACAATTGTCGGGGCAAAAGATGATAAACTGGAAAATGGAACAGCCTTTGCAAAGTACACCAAGTAGTGGAGGTAAAGACGCCAGTCACAAAGGGCTTCCCGAATATCGCGCCACGTAATGTTACGGGCTTTGGATTTGGACCCGCCGGCAGCCAGTCTTTGCTTGGCCAAAGATTGTTCAGATTCGCTTAGAAATGCCCGCTCACCGGTATCATCGGGGAAGCTTGGGAACCAAACGTAAATCAGCATACCAGCAATGCAGGTGAGGGCACCCTCGACCCAAAAGACTGAACATTAGTGTTAGTTCACGGTACATGTAACATAGCCCAATTCTAATTACTTACGGTACTGCCAAGGTGAAGCATCACGCTCTGGTTTATACGAATGGCTGATTACTGTGGCAAAAAGTCCGCCAAAGGCACCGGCAAGAGTAGCCGTGGCGAAAATGAGAGCAAGCCGAAGAGAGCGCTCTTCTGGTCTATACCAAAATGAAACATAGTAGACAATTCCAGGAGCGAGTCCAGCCTCAAACATTCCAAGCAAAAATCTGGTGGCCCACAAGGCCGAACGATTCGTAACAAATCCAGACAATATCGATATAAACCCCCAAGAAACAAGGAGACCACACAGCCATTGACCTGCACCAAAGGCCTTTAGACAGTAGTTTGACGGAATTTCAAAAATAGTGTAGGCGACGTAGAAGAATGCAAGAGCGGTGGCAAAATCAGCTCCAGTCAGATTTAACTCAGACATCAAGTCGCGATGTACTTCCATGTTCATTACCTTTGCATTGCTAATGTTTGAACGGTCGAGGAACGCCAAAAGATACATAATGGAACACAAGGGCAAGATGCGCTAATCTTGTTTCTTGAGTAGCGCTTTATTGGCAGCCGAGTTCTGATGCCCAGTGAACGGATCAACTGAGTCTCCTCGTGCACAGGGAGTTTCGTTGCCATGACGAAAGTCATTGGCAATAGTACGATATAGGTCGGCAGAAAAGTCGCGGGGAGTACAGGGAGCAGAGAACCCGAATTCTTCGTTGACGCTACGTACGTCAGCCTTGACTGTGTCCCAGATACAAGTCGAGGTTCGGGACTCTGGTGAATGGGCATCCGATCTTGGACACAGGGAAGAAGCTCTAGATCGGGCTTCACTGATAATGCTTCGGAATCCACGGGAACGAACCTAAATCGTGGGTGAATACACCATGTTAATCAGTTATCACAACCATGATGTCATTATAATAGTTGCACATACCGATTCCTCATAAATAGTGCCTAGAAGGGCACCATCCTCGCCAGTTGCACCGGCACTCTGCATCTCTGGAGTGGCGAGAGAGCCGTCCTTTTCGGAAGTTGTCATTATGAAGGACTTGATGATATTTATAATACAAAAATACTTTCTCCACGACACAAGAATTAATGTCGGGATAGGACAATGATGTATGGCAGCATGGATGTCAATATAAGTGTTATAATACTGGAGAATGATGATAGAGAAAGAAAGAAACCTAACAACTATTGGGTTCCCCCAAAACAAAGCACTGCTATGACGTCAATGGAAATTTCTTAATCTACATTGTATTGATGTTTGCTTTCGAGTAAGAACCTTCTTCGAGTGTGTCAATATGGTGTTAGTGTCCAAATTCGGACTGAAAGGTGACACATGCTAACCCTAGTGTATACAGTAGTGTCTTTATCTGTGGCGAGACATTAGGTGCCATACCTTTATCCGTAGTGTGTCCTATTGATAGCGCTACGTCAATTAGCGAGGTGTCAAGGAATCAAAAGAGTGAATGTTCGAAGCTACTGCGAGCACCGGCACATGTGGCGGTCAAGATTGCCTGCGTTGAGCTGCATATATAGTTCCAGTCATCAAAAAATCACCAGATCAGGCAGTGTCCACTGTGGAGGGACATATCTGCAGTAGTGGCAGCTTCGTTTGCAGGGCAATGCTTCTGGAAAAGACGCTCATTGTGGGGGCTGAAACAGGCCCTCCACAGAGGTCGCCAGCGCGCTCTATAGCGCTTTCCATAGGCTGTTCCTTGCTAAATTAGGGCCTTTTTGAGCCCCTGTGGCGGAACATGTCCACAAGCCCCTGGTGCCACTGGGGCACTAGAACGTCTGTCCCGGAACTGGCGCTTTTCTAGACTTTTTCACAAATATCCATCATTATCACCCTGGCATCGCATTCAAAGACAAGAAACAACAAAGGGATGCACTACAAACAAACATCTAGAATGCAGCCGCGAAAGTCAACCCTCAACCCTCAAAGTTCTCTGCGTTGCACCGAAAGAGGTTGATTTTTTTTCCTCCCCATCTTCGCCAGTATCGTGTATACAACATATATACATTCTCGACTCACCAATCACTGGAGAATCCCAGACCAAATCTAGCGACCAAAGCGGCAGCCGAGACTTCGCACGTATTGTACGTCCGTTCATCGCCCCTCTTCCAGGCCACCACGATATAGTTGGTAGCTGCATAATATCTATCACGACCTGTGCTTCAGTTTTCCCACGAGCTTTCAATCTTCTTGGAGTATTCTTTCCAGAATCTACCTTTATAATTTTCATCTGGTGTTCAGCGCCGCTTTGTTAATACATATTCTATTGACGGCAAGTCAGTTCATTCATAGTTATTGTCTTTTCTTTTTGCATTGCCTCTTTTTACTTTCTTTTTTCGGGTCGCATATTGCAGCTCCCACATTGGTTGAGCACACGATCGAAACATTAGCCCCCCGGTCGGTCGTCTACTGTTAATCGGGAATCTGTTGTTGTGTTGCATTCTGCTAAATAGCAGTCGTTTCCTTCTTTCCCTTTACTATTCGAAACGTCATCGTTTCTCCATCATTCCAAGACATTGATCTGGTATCTAACGGTACCCTCGGCGCCACATTTTGCCATATACACACACCATAATCTTTACATAGAATCTACGACATCAACAAGCCCGCCCCTTTCTTCGAATCTGCTTCACAGACCTTCAACATACTGTTTGACCGAAATCTAAGAAGCCACCGCCTCAGCACGACTTTTTCATCTTGCTCTCAAAGGCATCATAAGCAAGGGTACTTTTCGCATAACTTGATTCATCAGACCGGAAGTCATACACAAACCCCGCTTAAAACACGACATTCAAACACCCACCCATACACTACCAACATAAGCCGATTGAGGGGTTCCGAATCACTTCAGCTAGTGTCGCAGCTGCGACCCCCGCTCCTCTAACGTCGGCACTCTCGATCTTCGGTGATTTCTCTACCCCGATACATACTATAAATCGAAATGGACCGTCAAGGCCAAGGCTACGGCCAAGGTAGTGGCTCGGGGCTAAGAGGTCTTCCCGAAAACCCGGCCCAGGCCTTACGAAGATTGCCACCACAAACCATTCCACAGATGCCGCCAATTCCTCCCGGTATGCGCGGGGCTAGACCACCTCCACTGCAAGGTTCAGGGCCGGGCCAATCGGGAATGTATTCACGTGATCCGGTAAACCGATCACTACCCGCAACACCTTCCGCAGATGAGGTCTTGCAAATGGCCAAGGTGGCTCTCGAGACTGCGCTCCAAGACAACGCCAAACAGGCCGCCGGCGTCACGGAAATCAAACCCGGCGTAACAATCGATCTTAGTCGTAACAGTATTCGCGAGCTGCCTGAAGAGGTGGTGGACATAATCAATTACGATCTGGAAAGGTATGACAGACCAATGACAAACACGGAGTGCATATGCTGTGGAGGTGTACTAACATTGCCTCGCACTGGGTTCACAGATTGGCTATATCGAACAATTACTTGACCACATTCCCGGCTCGCTTTATTGAGTGTTCTTCCTTGCGCTACTTGAACATCCGGAACAACCAAATCAGAGACTTTCCCCTTACTGTAAGTCAATTCTAAGTGTTCCGCGTTGTCCGGGGTTGGGTACACCGACACTTGAGGGCACACACGCGGTTGTTGGTAACATGTGACAGTTTGGCTAACATAAGTGGTTAGATTTGCAACATCAAATCCCTAGAGATCCTTGATCTTGGGCGCAATAAGCTCCAGTCCATTCCACAAGAGATTGTGAAGTTATCTTCTCTCAAGGTTCTTGCTGTGCAAAAGAACAGAATTCAAGAGCTTCCCCTCTGCTTGGCTGATATGGCTTCTCTACAAGTTCTTAAACTTGAAGGAAATGACCTGACGTTTCCTCCTCCCAATGTTATGAAGCAGTTATTGATGCCTTCAAATTCGTCAACGGAGGGAATGCGAGAAACAGACCACGAAGTTGCTCTCACAACGAACATCAAAAAGTATTTACGACAGCGCCACCTGAGCGGGCGTGTAGAAATTGAGATACCAGCATCGGACGATTCGTTCAACAGCGAAATAGACACGCCAAGACAGCATATTCGGAGAGCAGCTAGTGGCCGCTTCCCCATCAAAGTCAATGGCAGCGATGTTCCAGATGTTCGGTCACCCAACGGTCGTGGCCCCACTCCCGGTCTTGGGTCAAGAACACAACACCAGAGGATGTTATCACAGCAAAGCACCACTATACGACGGAATTCGGGTATCATGCCCCTAACGATTGGTAACCCCAGTGAAAGGATACGATCAAACTCGGAAACGGTACATCAGCGCGCAATTCCCGAGCGGCCATCAAGCCGCAACAGACGTCTTGTAGTGATTTCAAAAAAGCCGGAATTGGAACCACAGGACGAGAACGGAAACAATCGCTTCAACCACTACCGAGGTCTGAGTCACGGGTCGGCAATGCAACCTGGAGGTGGAGTAGGGAACAAGAACGTCACACCACCAAGTCCCGGCGAGCCCCAAATGAACCGACCAATTTACGTGCGGAGACTTTCAATTCTACCGGAACGACGACGCGAGTCCAAGTACTTTGATCCAGTTATAGAAGCTGCCAAGGGTATCCTATATGCTGTGTTCCAAGTGCATCCAACCATCCAGATGCTCATGAATCTGACTAATGATTCTGCGGATCGGCGGTCAGGAATGAAGCCGCTACTGTACAATACGAATTCACATGTTGAGGAACTCGAGCAAGAGATCCAAAAGCACGATCCTGCGAACCATGGGGAGGATTCCTATCCACCTGGTGAAAACGAAAACGTGTACCGGGCCTGCCAGGCGCTTGTTGGAGCCTATGTCCATATCTGTGCACTTCTTATGGAGAATGTGGACAGTTTTGTTGACAATGGCGATCTGCGCTATATCCGGACACTTTTGGTGATGTTGTACAACAGTGTGATGGAACTGCGTGTAACTCTCAATTCAGTGACGCCGTACACGGAAAACAACAAGAATAATTTTGGGACGATGCGTTCGTACAGCACAGCACAGTCAGGTGGTTCTTTTGGGTCATTCAACACAAATACGTCGTATAGTACGGTTGGTTCGGGCAGTACAACAGCGACATCGATTCCTAGTTACAGGCCAACTCTTGATGACACGATCAGGCCTATGCGGTCGCCACAGGGTGATAATAGCATCGTGACGCCGACGGCTGATCGGCCGGGAGCATGGCCACGTAGGCCACCGGGCCCACAACAACACCCTACGGCACTTCGGGTAACCACGGATATGCAGTATGGAAACGGAAATGTCGGTATGAATAGCCGTAACAATTCGATTGTTCCCGGGACCGCTACGCCGCGTTCAGGTGAATCCTTCGGCTCTAGCACAGTATCTGGGGGCCGTACGGCAGTTGAATACTCGGATGATGATCGTCAGTTTGAGGGTATTTACAGTGGATTGATATCGTGCACGACTCTTGTGTCGAATATGTTGCCAAGCCTTAGTCAACAGTTCAGCCTCGGTCTCCGGCAGGCAAATAACTCTCGGGCTAGCCCTGAGACTATCCGGATTTGGAAGTTGGCTATTGACCGAGCATCTTCTGTGATGCGACAGACTGATATGCTTAAGCAACGAATGGCTAGCATCAAGCTCAAAGATAGTAGTGTGCGCACACAGGCTTCGTTCTGGGGTTTATGCAGCAGCTTTTTTGAAGCATGGAGTGACTTTGGAGCATTCCTCCGGGCCGAGAGCTCCAAGATTCCTCAAATCATGGAGCAAGTTCCACGGCTGAAGCCGATCCACCGGTCGGTCAAGGAGGCAGTGGAGCGGATTAACCGGTCACCATGGGGTTACATGCGCAACAACAGCGTCACTTCGTTTACTAGTGCAACGTCAATGATGAGTCCGCCGGGTATGTCAGGAGGGATGCACATGCACCACGTGAGTAATGGTAGCACTATGAGCATGGGTAGTGTGACGTCACCACTGGCGTATCCTCCGTTTGGGGGTAGCAACAGCGGTAGTAACGGTCCGGGGACACCACTTTCGAACGTATTCAACGGAGGTCTATTCCAACGGGCGGACATGTTGATGCAGTCGGGTGGTATGGGTATGCCTTTAAGACAAGGTTCTCTATCGCACTTGGCGCAAAGCTCAGCTGGAGGGAGTAATGTATCGACGGGATCGATTGGAGAGTTGAGTCCACAGGGCCGTGGACTGGGTCCAGGAGTTAACGGGGCGTTCTAGAGGAGGACCCGCAAGCTTCTTAAATGGAAAGGGTGGAAACCGGATTTACGAAATACTGAACGGCTGGACATGACGAAATGCATGTAATTGTATATACACAGGATAGACGGTGTTGTTAGTGTAATGTCGAATGAGGTTATGAATCAATGTCACGTGTTTGTTATGTGATTTTACGATTAGGGTTAATCTGACGATTTTGGTGATGGGCTGGCATGTAGTACCCAGCCACCAACAGTCACGACGGAGCTATGCATAAACGAGGCAGACGGGCATTTATAAAGCAGCCCTCCGTGTGTTATAAAGCAACAGCAAGGCTCACAGCCCCGCGTTAAAAGCCGGGGTGCAATTTGACCGGCCGGACAAAGAAAGTTTAAAAGGCGGTGGACTTGTGGTCTTCATGTGATTAGGGTCGATTAAGTAAAGGGCTAGATGCAGGTTACAAAATCAGACGGCTGGGGTGCATTAGGCTCATCATTCTTCGGTATATAGCGCGAAGCATGAATTGAAAGCCCCTGGAAGACGAGGCTGGGATTGGATGGCGGGGAGAAAAAGAAGGCCTTACTACTACTAGGTGGTCGGATTCTGGGTTGAGCCATGCAGTAGATAGGATAAGAAGATGTTGAAGATGACGATAGATATGCTGTACATCGATACGTTTTTATGGATAATGGATTGGGCCTTGTCGAGCTGAAGAGGGAAAGAGTGTATGTACGCATGGATGGCGGATCGTCTGTGTTTTTTCACTTGAGCGGTTGTCGTCATTTTGCAGATTGTGGAGACAATGAGGGAGCTATTTGTCCTGGAAAAGGGATTTCTTAGTGGTTATTGTCCTGTCAAAATTATTGATTAATCGGGTTAGGTTGATAGCTGGATAGGTTAGCGGCGTGGTTATTGATGAATATAGTATCAATTCAAAGTCAGCTGGGTTAACAGGTGAGGGCGGGGCGCTGGACGTTTGTCCGTTTTTTTGCTTGTTCACGAGGTATCGTATCGGTCAGGTGAAAGGAGGAAGGCACGCTTTGGGTTCGGGGAGGAATAGGAATGTACGATTTCAAGGACGGGATTGGATGGTTTGGTTGGGAGGAAGAAGGACCAGGTGGGGTTGTTTCCTATGTTTTGTATCTTTGGATTATTTTCAAGATATTTATGGCGTCTGGATGGCGTATACTTTGAATTGATCATCACTGGTGTGCCGGGGTGAACCTGTTACCAGACACTCTAGAAACAAATCAATCCCTTCGTTGTTAGAAACGAGACAACAATGCCGCGAAATAAGTCAAGCGAAAAAAAATAAAGAGGAGAAAGTACTATCCCGTCGTAGCCGTCCGTCCCTTCTAGTAGCCTATGTACCAACCTAACTCGTTAATTGCTGATTTATGTCGTCTCTGCATTCTTATCGCCCCTTCTCTTTTTACTCCCTGCTATCCTTCTTCTTCGTTATTTTCACACTTTCTGCATCTTCTCTTACAAAGTCCTTTTCACGCAGTTGTTCATGTTCATTCACCGCCCTTTCCACTTCTCTTGCTCGTCTTTCTTATCCGTCGCAAGTATCCCGTGACTTTTGTTGCACAAAGGCATCCACTTAAGACGTCAGATAATTTGTCCGTGACCCGGCCTAGCCCTGTACTGAAATTTTCAATTGTCATTTTGTATTATCCTTTTTGATTCCTTAGTGTCCATCCAACCTCATCTATCCGCNCTATCCGCACAAATGTCTCTCCCACCAACAGCTTCAACTTCTCCCGCTGACTCTCCACCGCCATCGACAACCACGGCTCTTTCCAATTCCACAACCCCTTCCGAAACTATCGCCGATACTATCGCTACCGGGTCCCGGTTGGCCCGCGATTTGGCCGAGCGCACGAGTACACTTACTGGGGCGCGGGATGCCATTGATGAGCAGACTAGCCAGTTACGCCAGACGACAAAGACGTTAAGACGGACGACGGAGACAGTTAGGAATTTGGTTAGTACGACGGAGAAGGGAAGGAAGGAGTTGGGCAGTTTGAAGAATTGGGCTGAGGAGTTGGAGAGGGATATCCTTATTTTGGAGAGGACTGTGAAGATGGCGAATGGCCAGGAGGACGGCAGTGACGATGGCAGTGAAGATGATTTGGAGGAAACGGAACCGGTTTACGATGATGAAGATGACCAGGACTTAGAGGATGTTCATGAGCACAATTCCGATTGTGACTCGGATTCCTGCTCCTCCTGTGACCTTCCGCCTCTTTCCCGCTCTTACAATCCTCCCGTTACTTCCACAATGTCCTACATTCCCGATCCTCTCATCATCAGCTCCCTCAATCTCTCATCACTCCCACAAACCCTCCGAACCGGACCCCCTCTCAACCCTATGCGGCCACGTCCTCTTTCCATCAACACTTCCAAGCTTCCGGCCGTCATGACACCATCTCTTAGATCGCCTACTGGGTCTGTCACGTCAAATGCATCGCGGACTCTCCAGTTTCTCGGCCGGAGACAAACCGTTGGAGCCGAGGGTCGCGTCCGTCCGGGGAACCTCTATGGCGGTATTGTCGTGGGTGAGGTCTCTGGATGTGCTGTGGGGGCGTTTTCTGGAGTTGGCACCGAAGCGCGGAATTCGTTACTTTCGTGGAACAAGACTTCGGTTGCGCGGACTTGAGTGGTTGTGAATGTTGCCTCACTTAACATCACACAAAACTAACCACTAAAACCAAAAAAAACAAGACGAAAACGGCGTGTTCTTTTCCTATTTGGGTTTGGATCCTTTTGGATATTTATCTTTGCTTTTCCTTCCTTTCTTTTCCTTTTTACGCTTCTCATTTTCATTGGTTTGCATTGTTTGTTTTCCATCGGCGGCTTGCTTTTCACATCGATTTCTTCTGATTTTATAGTTCGGTTTGATGACACACCATCTCGACGCTATACAAACGATTGCTTGGGTATTACGGTATTATGATACACTTTATGGTTCTTCTTTTTAACTTTTCCTTCTCTCCTCTACAAAAATTAACTCTGTCGAGATTTCCACATCATTGTATTTTGTCCTATGTTTCTCCGTGACGAAAGTGACCACTTAGAACAGACCAGGAATCATTGTGAAGCGCTTCTTCTTGTACTTGTCGCCAAACTCCTGGCGATACGCCCGTTCCTTGCCCTTAGCCCACTGTGACATTTGTGCAACACCAATCGCAATAAACAAGGTAACCGCCCAGTTGCGCGACACGATAATCACACCCAACCATGAAATAGTCTCGAATAGGTAGTTGGGGCACGTGACCAAGCTGAAGCCGAACCCGTTGGGAATCTTGCGCTCGGTACCACCCCATCTCGACGCTATACAAACGATTGCTTGGGTATTACGGTATTATGATACACTTTATGGTTCTTCTTTTTAACTTTTCCTTATCTCCTCTACAAAAATTAACTCTGTCGAGATTTCCACATCATTGTATTCTGTCCTATATTTTTCCGTGACAAAAGTGACCACTTAGAACAGACCAGGAATCATTGTGAAGCGCTTCTTCTTGTACTTGTCGCCAAACTCCTGGCGATACGCCC
>JSUI01006193.1:0-25641 GCA_000833645.1 Huntiella omanensis | reverse complement strand
CCCGGTTTGATTTTTGACAGTCCCCGGGTACCTAACCTTCTATTACCAGGAGTTTCTTTCAGCTCCAGGGGGGAAAACTTGGTAGAACCATAGATTGTATTGTCCATCGATTGACCATCCAACCATGACATTTGATAAGTCGCATTACTTCGATAGAAGTTTCTTATTTTCACCTGACTTTTGGGACTTGGATTTTTTCTCGTTTTCGACTTTGTTTTTACGACTACTTGGGGGGTTTTAGGGATATTTGTGACGGTAGGCATGTGACAGGAGCATGGCTGGCGTAATGAGCTGAATCGGGATACATCCATCATGAATAAATGCGCGTCACGNCATCATCAGGAACCCGCACCGGAGAATTGAACCTCGCAAAATTATCCCCATTAAGGTCCCCGGTTTGATTTTTGACAGTCCCCGGGTACCTAACCTTCTATTACCAGGAGTTTCTTTCAGCTCCAGGGGGGAAAACTTGGGAGAACCATAGATTGTATTGTACATACATACATCGATTGACCGTCCAACCATGACATATGATAAGTCGCATTACTTCGATAGAAGTTTCTTATCTTCACCTGACTTTTGGGACTTGGATTTTTCTCGTTTTCGACTTTCTTTTTACGACTACTTGGGGGGTTTTAGGGATATTTGTGACGGTAGGCATGTGACAGGAGCATGGCTGGCGTAATGAGCTGAATCGGGATACATCCATCATGAATAAATGCGCGTCACGAGGGCGACGGTTGGTTAGTAAGGCACATCACTTTGCATGATCCACGAACTGCATGCCCCCTATCTCTCCCTAGCTACCCATATTCTTTTATGCCTCTTCTTCTTCACGCTATGATGTCAACTTCAAGCCAACAAACGTGGAAGCCACAACACGAGATGTAATCCCATTCATCCCATTCACGATATCCACATCTCCGCCCTAAAAACCCATCCCCACGTCAAGTTTAAATGATTTCTCCGCCTGAAGGCCCCCCTCATTTCGATCGACGACTTTATGTTCCACTCAAAGTTCGCTCAAAGGTCTCTTCCCTTGGATGAGCCAGCCGTTTTGTAACCCTGAGACCTAGACTCTCGACCTTTAGTCAATGTCTTAGTTATTGGTTGTTTTTTTTACCGCGCTGTTGCGTGCCGCTTGTCCAGATGCNCATTTGGCTTTTATACTTGGGTGATATTTCTTGTGTGTGCATATATTAATGTTGTGCTTTTTATCTTGGTATATTATAATTATTGTATTTTATGTTTTGTGGATTTATGTTTTCTGTTTTGGGTTTAGTGTGCTTGTATTTTTTGGATATTCTTTGAATATTCCTAGACTCTTCCCTTGGATGAGCCAGCCGTCTTGTAACCCTGAGACCTAGACTCTCGACCTTTAGTCAATGTCTTAGTTATTGGTTGTTTTTTTTACCGCGCTGTTGCGTGCCGCTTGTCCAGATGCTAGGTAGCGAGTTGACGAATACCGTCTGAGCGCGTTGAAACTTGTATCTAGATGGTCGAGTCCCTTGTGTCAACGGACATGTTTGTGCGTAGTTTGCGTCGATCTTGGAAGGTTATATGCTTTTTAGACGCATAGTACGCCCGATTCTTTGATGCTGTATCTCCGGGCTGTTGGTATATTCTCTTCATGCAGACATGTCCATGATTCCAAAATGGGGACTTGTGGCCATCTCATCTCTTCTGAACTTCAAGTCTTTTCACAACGGTGACACGGCATGACGAATTTCTCGTCCCTAAGGGATCATGTCCTTTAAGGGATCCCATCCTTCAAGCCTCATCACCCAATCACTCCAGTCACCGTTCATCCAACTAAGCAGATCTCTCAGGGCATCGTGCAGCCCTCTATCCCTCTATTCCTTCTTGACTCCTTCTTGATTCATCATCAACGAACCCAAACAAACCAACCGATACAGCCAAAAAAAGATAGACGGCCTCACCGACACCCTGAACCTTCTATGCCCTCATAAACGCGTCTGGTTTCCCAAAACATCCAGTCAGCTGCTTGAAAGTCCTCCATCTCCAGGCCAAAACCCCTGCTTTTCACTCTCCCTGCCCTGCTAGTTGCTATTCTAGGTTCAGGGCCAATCAGATGCCAGCAGGTCGGAAAAACCAACCAAAACGTCGTCTCGGTATCTCCTTCGTCCTCAGCTGTGAGACAGCCATCGTGGCATTTCGTCGAGGATCGTCGTTGACAGCTCCCAGAGAAGCATTTTATAACCCTAACAGGAAACATTATTCACAAGACCTTATTGTTCTTTTTTTGAATCTGGTTAATTGTTATTATTGCACGTGTGTAACCTCGAAATGAAGTAAATGCCTAAAACTAATGATGTAATGCTAAGGGTTATTATGATGATGAATGACGACTAATCTGTAGTGAAAACCACAGTGTCGAGATGCAAGCAGATGGTGTCAGAGGCCAACTAGATAATCTAGCAGTAGTCCAACATGGAGGTAAGAGCAGACTTCTCAGCGCTGGTAACAGTCAACTCCCAGTAGCTCTTGACCGCAATCCATGACTTGGCGTAGTCGCAGTAGAAAGAAGTCAGAGGAGGCTTCCACTTGTCAGGAGAAGAATCACTCTTCTTGTTGTTAACCGAACCGGTAACGGCCCACAGCTGGGGACGGGTCAGATCGTTGGCGAAAGAGCTACGCTTAGCGGCAGTCCAGGACTGGGCACCAGACAACCAAGCGTTCTTAAGAGGAACCATGTGGTCGATCTGGATGTCGGCGGTGGCATCAGTCCAGGTGGCACCGTCGTAGGGCGAAGTCCAAGAACCGGAGGTCGAGCGGCACTCGCTGTCGGTGACAACGTTTTCACCGTCACGCTTCAGGACGGTCTCGCGGGTGTTGCACTTGCCGGAGATGGTGATCCAGTGCTTGAATTTGTCACGAGAGTAGCCGCTGTCAGTGTCCCAAGCGGAGACGGTAAGACCGGCAAGCTGGGTGGCGGCGGTGGCGTCCGAGGGGATACCGGGCTGGTATTGGGTTAGTTGGTTGGTTATGTTCTAGAAGGTAAAGTGAATACTTACAGCGAGAGGCTCGGGCATGGGAGCGGCAACGGCGAGACCGACCAGGACGACGATGGAGGCAAGAGAGAACTTCATTCTGAATGTGGTAGATGCAGAGAGAGTGAAAGAATGAACTGAGTAGAGACCCGTGAGACTGAGTTGTCCTGAGTCTTTCTTCTTCTCGTCATTCAAGGAGGGGAAATGTCCATCTCTTTATACTCATGCTCGACACATCCATCCGCACANGAATTTGTCACGAGAGTAGCCGCTGTCAGTGTCCCAAGCGGAGACGGTAAGACCGGCAAGCTGGGTGGCGGCGGTGGCGTCCGAGGGGATACCGGGCTGGTATGGGGTTAGTTGGTTGGTTGTGTACTGGAATGTAGAGTGAATACTTACAGCGAGAGGCTCGGGCATGGGCGCGGCAACGGCGAGGCCGGCCAGGACGACGATGGAGGCAAGAGAGAACTTCATTCTGAATGTGGTAGATGCAAAGAGAGTTAAAGAATGAACTGAGTAGAGACCCGTGAGACTGAGTTGTCCTGGTTCTTCCTTCTTCTCGTTATTCAAGGAGGGGAAATGTCCATATCTTTATACTCATGCTCGACACATCCATCCGCACACCTACCCACATCCCATCCTATTCCTTCTTCGGGACCCGCATCTCGTGCAAGCTCGGGCCTGACCAGCCAACTTCGAGAATTGCGGACTGTGCGGGGCCACTGACACCCTCTATCAACAGGCTGTTCAGTTAAATTTACCTGGGTTTGAATCCGCACTCACCTTCTAAGACAAGACATAGACCCTCCCTCATGACACCGATTTCACTGGTTACAAATGCTGTTAAAATCTGGTGGTGGTTACAGCCTGCGATTGTGTTCTGTTGTACATGGTCAGGTTGCCTGGTTGCACGATATCGAATGGTTGGGTTCCAGTGCAGGTCTTGGCATGTGATTTTGGGATGGCTTGGCATCGTCATTAGAGGGGCATTACAACTAGAGCGCCGACTTCGCCGTGGAGATTGTTGATAACGACTTTGTAGACTCGGAGGTGAAGCCTTTCTCGGGTTACTACGAAATGCGGGGGGACTTTTGTCGGGATATGGGTATGGGAATTATTCAAGCAAACACCTTTATCAATCCATAGCCGACATATCAAGTGAATGGCTAATTGAACTCCGATTCCTTATCGTTAGCGTGGACCTCTTCCTTTGCATCCGCCGCAACTCATTGACAGAAATAGAAGGCGGTTTGGTCCTGCTTCCGAATGAGACAAACCGCAACCACCACGGTCTACCCGCTGTTACATGCAGCCAATTACACTCATGTTTGCGTATCCGATACAGCCTACTTCTACGAGTTGTCACGAATGACGAGCCTACCGGGTTATCCCGCTCTATAATTGGTGCGTGGTGATCGGCAAGGAAGCATAGAAAACAGCCAACCACAATCATGATAAGGCACACGCCGATTTTGAATGCGATGGAGCCGTGACGGGAGGTAGGTCTAAGTGTCCTTCGATCGTATCGGTGTGTTCGTGGTGGGTGCAAACTGTATGTAGTCAGGTGTTTTTGTATCGGAGACTTCATATCAGGTGCCATGACTGTATGAGGGATCTTTTGTTGGGGTCACAGACAAAGGGGATTTGATACATGATAGAGAAGTGAAGGATTCGATGGAATATCAAGGTTATTTGCTAAAGCCGTTCGGGCGAACCTTGTTTGTAATCTTCATGATTAGTATCACACAAACATTGACGACCGATCAACATCGCAAACGTCATCAATGATGAATTGTATCCCCAGAGTACGTCGATATCTTCAACGACGCTCACCATGTCAACAGTCTCCAACCTCGCATGCAAACAACAATCCATATAAAATCTCCACGATAACGAAAATTACAGCCAAGACCACCCACTAGTCTGTGCCCCGAGTGAAACGCCATCTCCAGCCAATAGGCTCGCTGTATTAGGTCACTGTTGTCAAGTATCGTCAGAAATCGTCACTGCAACCTGCGCAGAATCTGCATAATGCACACACTCTTGTCCGAGAACGTGGTCCCCATTTACGTAATCTACGCTGTCGTCTGGATACACGTGCAGCTGTTAGGGCATATCTATCGTTGAATGTTTCGATTGAACGTTGACATGTCTTTGCAGATTTCATGTACATACATAAGTGTGTATGGATATTTTTTCATATCTATATCTACACAACGAAAATGTTTGCTTGTCGTCAGGTGATTGTATTCAGGAATAGACGGCTGCGACCCTACAAAGGGAAGGTTCATCGCCGTTATCAGGAAATTTTGATATCGGGGAATTTATTCATCATCGGATCCATCAGCTTGATATCAACCCTGGTGGTTGAAGACGCACAGACGTGATAGGGTTATAGCTGCGCATGTCTTGACAGATTGGCAGACTGGGTATTGGTTACGGTGGGTAATGTACGGCCGAATAATTGAATTCGACGACCGCGTGAACTTGACATTATCGGTTGATTGAGTTATAGGATTTGCCGGACTTACCAATGCGAGGGAAAGCCCCGGGGGGTATATTCGACACTTCCCCAGCGAGGGACGGCATTGATACTCGGCATGATACATGGTAAAACTGAAAAACTCAATATGCACAATTTACTACCGCTGGTTGATATTGTATTTTTCACATTGTTTCACAACATTGACAGCATCGACAACGCTCAAAGGCTACACAATGAGTACCGACATCACCCAGAAGCTATGTACACACAAGCCATGACTAACCGTTCGTCTGAGCTCCTCCCGCCGCAAGCGGTTGGTGACCATGGCATCCTCTCATGTCCGGCCCGGACAGCGTGCCCGGATACGCCCGACGAGTAACACTCACATACATGGCTTGTGTATCCTTAACGTTGGAGTACATACGTACGTGTGAAGCGATGTTTATATCCACATGAGACCTCCAGTTTGCTCGTGCGTTCTTTGTGTCTTGGCATTCTTGGCGATTGTCTAGTGGGATTCTGGTGAACGACTCGGGTAGAAGATTATATGTGATTGTCAGAA
This sequence comes from Huntiella omanensis, assembly GCA_000833645.1. NCBI lineage: Eukaryota > Fungi > Ascomycota > Sordariomycetes > Microascales > Ceratocystidaceae > Huntiella > Huntiella omanensis. The sequence goes on along the minus strand of JSUI01006193.1, from coordinate 19,583 downwards.
TAAGTGGTTTGGTGTCACCCGACAACCTTGTAGGTGGTCGGTAGCATATCACTGATGGGTTGATGGAAATGTACAACGATAGGATTAATGCTTAACTAGCTAAGGATTTGGCATGCATTTATTATGTGCGGTCAACATTACTGGCAATCGGAGCATCAGCAGCCTGCGTAACTACCGGCTCATCAAGTGTCGACAAAGGTGAAACTGGTCTCTCAATCTTAGAGGAATGTCCACGGTCAGGGACACCCGCCGATCTATCCTGAGGGGCCCCGAAGAAACCAGTCTGTTCGGTCTCCCTACGGGCATCCATTGGATGTTCCCAACAAAATGCCCATTTAAACCAATGCACGTATGATCCTACAAACGACAAGGCACGCCGTTCTTCCCGTAAAAGTTTACCGATTTCGAGTGGCATCTGAGGGGAAGTTTTGGTGTAGAGGGCGACCCAGGGACAAATGATGATCCAGGATATCGTACCCAGACGCATAGTCCAACAGCCTTGCATGAGCCTGTAATACCAAAAGAAAGACTCAACAAAGCCAAAGATGAATATGGTGGGAATGGCAATGATTATAGCGCGGACCCAAGGCTTAAGTTCCCAGCAAACGTCATTGAAATCAATAGTCGCAAGGGCTTTCTCGAATCGATAAGTTGCATCCACATTGTAAGGATCATAGGGGCACCCCTTCCAGAATATATCCGGCCGATTGATCTTTTCCTGGACGGCATGAATGTATGGGCTATCCCAAGAAGTCGCTGTGCCTCGTGGAGTATCGGTGCCGACCTGCCAGCCTACGCTAGTAGGTCGCGAGCAATATGCCGTCATCCGATATTCCTCATACCCTTCAGTGGCTGAAGGAGCTGAGGTTTTGTCGATAAACAAAGTTGTCCTTGAATATGTTTCATCGTATACGTTCGTCAATGTGGTTACCGCCGTGGATGTTGCTGTGATTTGATCTTCGATGGCGATTGGGAGACTCCATATATAAGTGAACGCCCAAGAAAACCCAGTGGGACACCAATCTGGCGCCGTAGACGTTGCTACAAATCCATAAAACGTCCCGTAGTCATAAAATCCTATCGCGGAGATATAGTCTGATGACGCAACAGATACGTCCTGCGCCAAGATCTTCTGTACAATATATAAATTATCATAGTACAAAGATGTAGTTACGGCGGTTAAAATACTAGCGTCAGCTGGGGGCGTATATCCGGCTCTCAGCTGTTGTGTGTCGTAATATGTCCAGGTTATAGTTGTCGAGGCCAAGGTATCTGCGGTTTCTGTGAACGTTGCACTCTGTATAGTTGGCGTGCCTATCATGTATTGAGTGGCAGTCCAGAACATGGTTTCTTCGGACGTTGTGTACGAATCAGCGACCGCTGATGTTGGAAATAGAACCGCAGCATACGCTGCAAAGGTAGTTATCCTCATTTTTGAGGGACACTTGAAAGAAGAGCAAAATGAATGGATGGACAAAGACACAATAGAGAGGTGGGAGAATCTAGTATATCTAAAAGTGGACTCCTGCATCTATATGTACATACAAACAGACTTGTCAAAGTAATTTTCGAACGGCAAATATGGGGATATCTGCTAAGTATTTATGTACAAGTAAGCTTGTTCCCATCTGTTCCCTCGTTACTTAATCGTGCTCTTTGTTTTCTCTTTTTACGCCTGGTGATAGTGTGACCGCGACGTATCCTGGTTGAAATGGCCGTCTATTCTCATATCAGATTGACGCTTGCCATAGAAGGGTCTAATCATTTGGGGGCCGAAGTTGTCATATCGAGGGGTTGGTACATTGCTTAAGGAGAACACGTGGGGAGACTATTTAGTCCTTTCGTGATCCACATACATGTACGAGTGTCCAAGGTGTATCGTCAAATCATGTGAATGATCCACTTGAGAGAGATACCTAGTTGAACGTAGAAGTCAAATCCATTTTACCCTCACGCGAGAAATCGCCGACGGAGAGATATTTGCTAATTCTTGGTACAGCTGTCAAAGGACCCCCTGTAGCTTCATCTGTGGGGTTGCAATAAGGTTACAGCGGGGCCATTTTTACACACAGGGGTCGGGGGGAAAACAGCCCCGATGATCTGTCAGCCTCTGCCCTGTATGATGGCTAGGCACCAAGTGTTCGCTTCTCACTCGATAACTGTATAGGAATGGCACCCTATATAGACCATGATAGAAGGTTCCCCCGCTATCAAAGTCCAAAGGTACCAATTCTTTTGGCGCAGTGGTATGCTGATACATCCCAGTCCGTCATGATCCGTACGTGCATATAATTGGCGGTTCAATGGGATTGGATGATTGACGAAATAACTTTAGAATATATTGAATTGGATATCTTACGATTGGATTTGAGATAGCAAGTTGAATCATCTGAGAATATAATATGACTTGAGCGGTGGGATTAGTTTTTCCATTCACCGCTACTTTAAAAACTATAATGGTCTATAAAAGGGTTTCATGGGGTTATTAAACACGCAGCGCCTTTTATTGTCAGTTGATGTGTAAATACTCATATTGATTGTGGTCACCGCTGTTGGCAAGAAGCGGAGACATCACCTGGTAAATAAGATTGTTGCCACCTACTTTAGTAATACTAACCGCTCTACTGTTTAGCGCTTGGTCCTAGATCGAGATAACTAGCTAGGTTGAGTTCAATATCACGATTGGTTACGGGATTTATGTTTTGCCCAGACAAACAGCGAAGGACTCACGGCAAAAAATGGTTCAAGATGTGTCCTACACGTACAAGTTAAATAGATCCTATCGAACACACATCATGATCCCTCAACATGCATATTCACAACCATGGCCCAGCCCTCTCTCAATATTACGTAGGAATAATGTTGTATGTACGCCTCGTCTTACATCCGGAGACTTTTTGGCGCTTAGCGATGCGCCCCCTCTATACCTGCCACAGTCAGATACACCGCCAATGACCCTAGTGAGTGACAAAACTATCGACTATAACTCACCACCATAACTTTTTTTTTCACCTATTACCGTCGGTTTTACTCGCATGCCTATCGTCCTGCACACTTGTGACTCTGCCGCACCCGACGTCGACGAAAGTTCAAATCAAGAGTTTTGTCGGGCTCAACTGTAGGATGGTTACACTATGTTTAGTCAGCTATCAACGAAGAAGACTCCATTCCTATGATGTCATGTCCACCCACTGCCCAGGCCCAGACAGGGAAAGGGTCCGAGGTTACGTTGAAGGATAGTAGCGAATACAGTGTTCCGCTTGCTACCTATTCGCAGTTGGCAAAAGGGACATCAGGAGTATTTTAAAATCTCTTAACCTGGATTCGTCTGTTTATTTCTGGCTGGGCAACCACTGCAACCCGAGTTGAACCAAACCCTCTATCTGAAAATACAGCATAACATGCTGCGGCTACATCGAATCCGGAATTCCAGACAAGACCGAGTGCCGACATCAATCAGGCCTCGAAGACCGATGAAGGTAGCTGTGTGTGTATCTGTGCATGAAATCTGCTTCACTTTGATGGTGTGAATAAAAAATACATCACCATGTCTAGATTTCACATGTTCAAGAAGCTTTAGACACTAACAGAATCCAATTCTCGTGATAAATTGTCGAGTTTACGTGTTTGCGTATTAGAGAATTACCACCTAGTTGTATACAAGCTAATAAATAAGGTTGTGGCCATTGGATTAGGGAGCACCAGTCACCCCATTGTTTTGCGCTTATCCATAGATCTAAGCGCCTGATCAGGCTAAATTGAATAACATCACTGGATCCGGAATCCTTTTTGTATCGGAACTGCGTATCAAGGGCTCGAACTCAGGCGATGACCTAAAGAGCGTTCGGTACCGCAAAGTTGGGCATTGATGTGGAGCGAAGTTGAATCCTACCAACCTTTGTTACTTAACTCTAGAATTAGAAAGAATACATGTTGTATGCTTCCTGTTGCCTAAGAACACTTTCGCTTGCGTGCAGATAAATTTTAGTGTTTGATATACTCAGCCGGTATCGAGGGATTGCTTACAGCCCAAACATACATGCGTGACCTACCTCTCTGGGCTTACTGTCAACCTAGTCGTCCATACGATTAGTCTACGGAATTAGCAAGATGTAACGAGGCAATACGAAAGTCAATGTAGCCTTTTGCAACAGTACGTTCCTACCCAAAGTTGAACACTTTTCTGGTTCCATCTACGAGTCACTCTCGTCCCCCTTCACATACGCCTCGTTTCAATGAACTGGGTGAGATCATTTCTTGATATATCTAAAGGCCGCATGGTCTATGATGACTCGGACATTGTCATGTTCGCCATCCGCTCAAGACAAACATTTAATACTCGATACAATCAATATTTACCCACCAGTTTTGAACTTACCCTCGATGACGCCCCCAGCTGATGAAAATATCGCCACCCACCCAATTCCAGAACTGGAGTTTTCTCCTATTACGCTAGACTTGAGCTTAACGTCATTAGCTACAACCGCTGATAGCTCTACAACGCTACGTGATATTGGAGATTCGAATGGGGATCTAGTTTCTGCGTCTTGTAGGTCGCGGCCGGAAGATATACATCAAGACCAATTGAGTCCCCTTATTCCATCGGAGAGAAAGCCTAACCGCAAGGGGGTTTTCTCAATCGCAACGACTTCACAACGGCAAAATGTCCACAGTATATCACGGATTTGGCCATCGAATCGATACTCTCATGCGGCCGCTACAGCCGGGGATTCGGACCCAATGATATCGACTCCGCCTGTTGCGCAGGCCCAGCACAGAGTGTCTGAGTTCACTACGGATCGCCAGAGTGAAAACGATGCTCTTCTTGTCAGAGACTCTCCAGAATCCAGCCAGTCTTGCGGGGCTTTGACAGATACTTTACGCCCACATGGTAAGTTCATTACGGATACGTCATCATTTGGTTCCTCGAACAAGCCTAACCTTTTATCCACAGATACTAGCTATCATACCCCAGCTACGTTAGACCCAGGCCCAATAATAGAGCCAGGCATCCGAGACAACCAGAGTACTGGGCCCGATGTAGGCAGCGATGGTACGCCGTCATCTTCATCACAACTGGGCCATACACCCGAAAAGATCGCAGACCAATCCGCAAATTGGAAGCCAGCTAGTATGCAACGTGGCCGACTTATTCTTTTGATTGTTGCATCGGCTATTCTCATAATAGTACTCGAAGTTCTTTGCAGCCAAGTAGAGAACGACTGGTTCATCATAATCATACACGACGAAGGTGCCTTGAAATTTGTTTACATATTGCTCACCGTCTTGGCAAATGTCTTGTCGATGATATATATCGTAGCGTGGCAGTTGGTGGATTATGACGTCAAGCGTCTAGAAGCATTTCACCAGCTTTCTTTACCGGAAGGGGCATTAGGTTCACACTCGCTTAATGTGAGTTATGCCACTCGCTCAATGTTCTTCCGGCCATTCATGTCAGCAAAGAAGAAGCACTGGGCCGTCTTTACATCATCTCTCGCAACGATTCTGTCGGCGTGTGCACTACCGACACTTGCCGCATATATTTTAGGTTTCGCCGGCATTACCAATTTGGCAGCTGGCTTCCTAATGCGTAAGTATGTCCTTCATATGTATGTGGGCGTCATCATGATTTGCATGATTTGCGCCATTTTTCTACTTAAAATCATTGAGCGTCGAAAATCAGGCCTAGATAGCGATCCACATGGGATTGCAGGACTTGCGTCAATGGCTGTAGATTCAAACATCCTAGAAGTGTTCCAGGGCATGGACATGGCTTCTCACACAGAAATCCACAAACATCTTGACAATATGAGGTTCAAGCTGGTGAAGAACACTATAGTCAGACTGGAAAACGGAGATATCGTGTCTAACTCCACGGGAAGTCCTAAAGCTACCAAGAGCAAAGTCAAACGCTTCTTTCGTGGTGGACGGCGGAGTGGGGAACCTCATTCGATATTTCTTGGTCGAAAATATTTGCTCGGTTATATCGTATGTGTTGCTGCTTGTATGATCTTTCTGATACTTCTGATCGCCGTTCCGGACTTCATGGCATGGGTCGCTAACAACATTTGGCTTCTTTCTGTATCGACAACTGCAATGAAACTTGGATGGGATCCGATTGATAAGGCAATGCGGGCATCTGAGCCGTATTACATTCTCCGCAAGCGACACGCTTCATCACGCGCTATCATGTTGGATTATACTGCACTCCCACTTGGATACATGCCTCTTCGAGCCTTGGAAAACGGCCATCGGATGATGGCTCTCGTTGGCACAATTACCGTTGTAGTGGAGTTAATAACGACATTAATGTCTGGCTTAACCGTTTTTAAATTACTTGTTACAATGCACAAGTCAACTATGATTCTGGCCTATATCGTTTTCGTCGCTGCAGTTGGTTCTCCTATGGTAGTGGCTGCAATTCTCATTTGGCGGCGTAGTCACATTTTCATGCCACGACAGCCAAATACTATCTCATCGACGTTGGCATATATTCACCAGAGCAAGATGTTGCGTGATTTCTAGGGGACCAGCGGTATGACTGTCAAGGAGAGGGTGGAACACTTGACCAAGATAAGTCAGAAGAAGTATGGATTCGGAGTTTTCCGGGGATCTGACAGGCAGATGCATGTAGGTGTTGATGAGGAGGAGCTTGACGGCGACTATAAACACGGTACAAATCCTCTGGGACAAGATGCTTGATAAAATACATTTCCTTGGTGAGGTCAATATTATTGCACCCATTTTAATACTATGTCGCGTATGAATATTCATGAGACTTCAGCATAGTACTCTCTCTGCTATGGTATGATGCACAATATGGTGTGACACTATAAGACATTTGGCGGAGACGAAAAGTCCAACTTCAATCTCTTTCTATAAGCTCTTCAGTGACACTTTCAAAATTCTATCGATCCCGAACACCCAGCTCATGTCTACCCAATGGGAGGGACAACTAGTAGGACGATTGTGCTCAGCAGCGTCTAAAAGCTCTAAAAAACCAATACTGTTCAACATTCCGCATGCTCGTAATTCGCTATGAATCAGCTCCGTCAATGATCTGGCCTACATGTTCTTGACAAGGGTTACTCCGAGTTTTGAGTTCCACCGGATATCAGGGTAAACATCCACCAAGTTACACAATCCTATAGCCTGATGGTGGTGGCTCATGATTCAGGGAACACAACATACGCCGGTTCTAACAGCTACCCATTTATCTTTGCCGTTGAGATTTACAAGGATGTATGCATATATGCAGCCGGATGCTTAGCTACATCAAGCTGAGTCTGCCTTGTCAACTGGAGGCTGTGCCATCGCTGAGCCATCCAACATCTCGTCATATGAAATTGGACATGGTCGTTCTATCAGGGATTTTAGGTACTGGTGACCTGCGTACGGCATCTGGGCACCGAGAACACCTCTATCAACAGAAGACTAATAACTGCTCCTTGAACGTTAGGGTATAAGTATCACTATCACGTGTACTTTATCCCGTGTACAGGTAAACGTGTGAACGCAGACGTGTAAGTCAATTAGCGTGATTGATTCCTCCTGTTGGCCTGCCCGATGTATTGGGACCGGTTTGTTGGGTAACCCAGTAAGCCACCGGTATGGTGTTGCCGACTACACGCTCTCTCCGATTGTGATGGTGCCTGGATGGCGACAATAGGAACCTCCGATGATGATATATAGCACTAGTACCATCCGTACATAGAAGAATAGAGAGAGAAGAAATTGCGTGCTTTCCCAACTACGTTACTTGACCAAATTCTCTAACACGTTCAGTATAGAGGTTATTCCGACAATGTATTTTTCGCTTCAGTCAACCATGCAAGGGCTAGACTGGTAAGTCGCACAAACACTTATACATAATTAAGGTTATTGCCATCTACTACCAGACCACGTGAACATCCACTGTCTAGCACACGGCCCCATATCTAAGCGCCCTGTCGGACTAAATTGACTAACATGTATACCTGGTTTCTGGGTAGTTAACTTTGAAACTAACTTTCAATGATAAGTGGTGCGGATTTTGGTCCATGTGAAAGTCGGCACAGCCATGCCAAAATGTTACTCAAAATGACGGTGTGACTTGACCGAACAAAGACGGAAAATTCTTTGTACCTTGATGCCAATGTAATGTACGGCGACGTTCACCTAAGCTTACCGTGACACAAAACCCACGCCTCAGATGCAGATAATCCTATGACGTTTGCTTGTTCTAGCTTGTATCGAGGGGCTGAGTGCATCGAAAATGTGTGGTCAGGATACTTCTGCGTGCAGACAACAAACCAAACTGACAACCACCTGAAGCATTATAAATGTCAAGATGGGACGTACATGTCACAAGAAGAGAAAACAGCGTGTTTCCACCAAACCGTTTTCATCAAGCTCATTCCTTTGTTCTTTCCGCTTGCAGAGGTGCCTCATTTGAATACACACATCCGTCTTGTTTGTCTGGGTATTGTTCGGCCATCAACCGATCTTTTCGACGCTCATATAACTCATTGAGCAATGCAATCCTCATCGTTGGATGGTGACTTGTCCTTGTCGCAGCCGACCGATCATATGCTTCCTCCGTCTTCATGTGTCCCCGATCACCCGAAAACCGCGTCAACCAACGGTACCTCCGGGCCCACCGAGCCACTAGCTCCTGATGTACCGACTGTTGTTATCGACAGCTCTACGGCCGTTCTCCCTCCTGATCCTCATGGCTTAACAACGTCAAGTAACCGGGATAGTCTAGATGCCGGGGAAATTGCAGAATCCTCGGAGTCTGCACTCAATAATGTCCGTAAGGACGGCTCCCGCCACGTGACTTTCTTGGTAGAAGATCAAGATAGAAAAAATGGCTCTTTCTTCGGTAACCGCCGCTCTCGGGGCGGAGGCTTGTCTGGGATATTTAGCAACATGTTTTCTCGATCCGACAAGTCTGGCTCCGGTCGCTGGATACCATTGTCTCGAGCTAAACGGAATGTTCTCTCTGAGGATACAGCTTATCACCGTGGGTCTACTTATGAGCCTGAGCATAACAGCATGCTGGGAGTCGATAGTGACCAACAGTCCGGGTCCGATGGTAGCAGCCATAACGCATCCTCCGCTCCAACGCCACCAAACGACCGACTCGACAAGCCAGAACACCAGGCTGCGAATTGGAAGCCATTCACCATGCGACGTATATACCTTGTGTTTTTGGCCTCGATATCCGTCATCCTCGCGATAACACTAGAAGTTCTTTATCAGGTTCAAAGAAACTACGGATTCTCTACAGCCAACTATGAGAATGAAGGCTTTGGTATAAAATACGCTCTAGTCATTGGTTTGCCTATGGTGATATCTGTCATATACATCATCCTATGGCAGTTAGTAGACTATGACGTCAAACGCCTTGAAGCATTCTACCAGCTTTCTCGACCTGAGGGGGCATTAGCTTCACACTCTCTTAATGTCAACTATGCTACTGACTCGATCCTTCTCAGACCACTCAAATCGGTCAAGTTGAGACATTGGGCCGTTTTCCTATCATCTATGGCTACTATACTGTCTGTGTGTATACTTCCAGGTTTGGCGGCATCTGTCATCAAAGACTACTCCTTCAGTGGAAGTAGGTTCCATATTAGCCAGTATACTCTTCGCATGTATGAGGGTGTTATCGGGATTTGCTCAGTGTGTGCTATTTCTCTTCTGATAATCATTGAACGGCGTCAGTCGGGTCTCTCAAATGACCCTCGAGGATTAGCTGGACTCGCATCAATGACCGTGAATTCGGATATCTTAACATTGTTTGGCGGTATGGATATGGCGCCACACACAGAAATCCATGAACGACTCGACACAATGCGGTTTAAGTTGGTAAACAACATGATAGTCTCCTCGGACAGTAGAAATGACTCGCCAGCAACGCCGTCCAAATTCACAGCCCTTTGCCGAAAACTCGAAGAGTGCTTCTCTAGTCAGAAATGGAACGGGGGTCCAAACTCAGTATTTCTCGGAGTCCCATACTTGTCAGCATACAGCATATGTGTGTTGGTATGCGCAGTTCTCTTCATTCTTCAAGCCTTCTATTTGCCATTCGCTTTGTGGGTTCAAGGCAACCTCTGGCTTCTTACTACGCTACTCACTTTGATAAAGATAGGATGGGATCCTATTGACAAGGCCATGAGGGTTTCTGAGCCATACCACATTCTCAGTAAACGACACGCCCCATCCTTGACAATCGTACTAGACTATACTGCGATTCCTTTTGGACAAATGCCTATTGAAGCACTTCGCAATAAACATCGGATGATGGCTCTGGTGGGTGTCTCTAGTGTTCTTGTAGAGTTGATTGCGGTCATGATGTCTGGCTTCGCATTGTTCAGAATGCTGAGCGCAATGAACTGGAGAATTACTTTAGTCCTGTTTATCTTCTTTATCGTTGTACTGTTATACCCTGCGGTAGTCGCGATGATTCTCATCGTGCGACGCCGCCGCATTTTCATGCCACGACAGCCTGATACCATTTCATCGACACTGGCATATATTCACCAGAGCAAAATGTTGTCCGACTTCAAGGGAACCAGTGGCGTAACGGTGGAAGAAATGAAGAAGCATGTAGAACAGATGGATAAGAGGTACGCCTTAGGAACCTTCCATGGGTTGGATGGGGAAATCCACGTGGGTGTTGATGAAGAAGAACTAATTGTTGGTTATCGTCATGGGGCCAACATACTTGGGGAGGACGCTTAAACAACCGGTAGAGCTTTGTTAGGCTATTTTAGACGTATACTATATTTCAATGTCACGTTGCCCACCCCGACCCCACACAAGTTGTATCTTGTATGTACATCGTGAATTACCACGCAGAACAAAGTCGCAGAGTAGTTGCACAGTGCGAATAATACATCGCCATAGGCACAGTTCTGCAAACCGCCTTAGTCAGCGAGAAGCATGCAACTGGCTCAATAAACTGCTACAAAGGGTTCTACGATTGNGTAAGAATAATGTAGTAAGAGTAAAATGTAGAAGAAATCAACTTTCAAGGTGAAAGAATGATAACTAGCAGAAGCTAAGATCAAAGAGGATCAAGGTGCTAGTGCTGGTACGCTTGCACGTAACAGGCTCAATAAACTGCTACAAAGGGTTCTACGATTGTTTCTCTATAATCTCAAGTGGTGAGCGCCTTTCTCCGTCATCATATTTCCATGGTACAACCGTTGCAGTGAGCACATTTGACAGCCTTGCGCACTGTGCCGTAAATGTGCATCTAGATTGTGAGTTCAATATTTGGTTTCTGTATGCTCAACTAACATCAGTCTGCTCTCCTACTCTCAAGCATTCCGTCCATCCTAGATAGGGCCATACCATATGACGTCTTGGTGGAGAAATAACAGGTACAAATTCTGTCAAAAACCATTCGCACCCTAATTCGCACTGTGTCTCCAACGCACAGTGTGGGTTAGGGTGTGAGGTGGCTTTGGCACGGTGCGGCAGCACACCATCAAAGCGCGTCTACTTAGTCTGTCAAGCATCTGTAAGCCTAGGAATTTTGGCCCATACGTCATCTACCTCTATTCCATGTCATGATGTCTTTTTTTGCTCACACGCGTAGCTATTGCAGATGCAGCACGCAAAGTTTGTGAATTATCAAAAAATCATTCGCACTGTGCAATGACATTATTCTGAAATTTCCCACCATTGTGAGCTTTTTGCAGGAGTATTAAGCATTGGATAGTAAAGATCACGTAGCATATGATTGCCATGAAGTTAAACCCAGGTATACCGGTAGTAATTGGTTTAAAACCCAGCTGAATGTCATTACCTCCTATTATAAGATATTTCAATACTTTCGATATGTTTGGTGATCAACAATCACCGACAGTAAGACCAGTCTACATTTCACAAGTCTTAACATCTGCCTTGTCGGTGACCTGTGATGTTCGATCCTCCGCATGACATAGCAATTTTATCGGCCATCCGTTACAGTAGCTTCTGGGAACCCCCACTCTACTAAATACCAGATTACACCTAAGCTTGCGTAGCATATTCATCATGATATTAAAATGACCTCAATCTGAAAAGTTAATGACCCTCCAAAGTTTATTTCTGGGTAACAGGAAAAATATTTGGGTGTGAGCGAATATCAATTTTTGGAACATCGGTCAATAGTAGGGTTATGCCACAATGCGAAGGGTCACATTTAACTTGTTTCACCAACTAGACAAAACATTTGCTACACCCCGTATGGAGGCTGTGCACAGTTACGCCCGTCGTCTCAGCTTCATGGCCGCAACAGATGATCAAGTCCTAGACCCCAGCCAAATTGGAGGACGCCGTCAACGCTCCGCTATAGACAGTGGACTCCTGCTCATGGACCAAATAGCCGAATGGAAAAAGGACAACCTCACGGTGAGCATCGCCTTTTTGGACGTAAAAGGAGCCTTCGACCATGTAGACAGGAAAACCTTATTGAGAGCCTGCATGGAAGTCGGCCTCCCGGTCCAATGCCTCACGTGGATTAATAGCTTCCTCCAGTCACGCCATGTCCAACTGAAGATCCAAAACCAAATCGGTGATCTCACTGGCATCAACAGTGGAGTACCCCAAGGCAGCCCGATCTCGCCAATCCTGTTCCTGATATACGCACGTACTCTAAGACTCCCACCACCACTACCCACACAGCTATCCACACAATCCCTGGTCCTTGCGTACGTTGATGACATCACGGTAGCCGTCGCCTCAAAATCGATCAAATCCAACTGCCAAACTTTGAACCGACATATCGAATATCTCACGCAGACCGCCCACGAAGCAGGCATCGAGTTCGAATCCTCAAAACTAGAACTACTGCACTGCTCCAAATCTGCCAAAGCAAAAGACGCCTGCGTCAGAGTGGGAGACCTCGAAATATCGCCAAGTGAGACAGTTAAATGGCTCGGTTTTACCCTTGATCCACACCTGCGCTTCAACCAGCACGTTCAAGAGCGTGTTCACAAAGCCGAGGATGCATACAACGGGATCATCCGCCTGACTGGTCAACGCCGTGGTCTATCGACAAACGCCATCCGGCAGCTCTACCAAACTGTGATCATGCCCATTGCTACATATGGTTCCGAACTTTGGTGGACCGTCAAGAAACCAGTAGGCCTTACAGGGAAACTCGAGAGCCTCCAGTACAATGTTGCCAAGCGCATCATGGGTACGGGCCATGGCACCCCCAAACGGGCGGCAGAACTGGAGACAGGACTACCACCCATGCCACTAGCCCTATCCATGAAGAACATGCGTTACACTCTCCGAGTTCTCGACTTCCCAATGCACCATCCCATCCGCCGCCGTATGCAACCACACCATGACACTTTTACCTCGGAAGAAGACTTCAACCTTATCGGCTGCACTGCGACCCCGCCAGTAGGCCCGATCCAGTACCTCGCCGCCACCTTCCGTAGCTTTGTGCCAGACAACACGACAGTTTTGAGAGACAGAATAGAATGGGAAGCGCCATGGCGGGAACAGATTCCCATGGTAACATCCATTCCCAAGCTGTCAAAGGAGGACGCTGCAGCAGCACACCTGGATTTTTGCAACGAGCTCGAAGCGCTGGCCCTAGAAGGCAGCGACACCATATACACCGACGGATCGAAGGAAGGAAAACGATCCGCATACTCACTAGTGCACTTTAAAGGCCAAGCCACCATCATGACTGAATGTCAGGCCCTGGGCGAGTATGTGGAAGTTGCTGATTGCGAGTCCTTCGCCCTCTTGCGCGCCATTTCTTACGCCCGTCAACTCCCAAACCCCACCGCCACCATACACATATTTGTCGACAGCCAGGCAGCCATTCGCAGGCTCGAAAAGCCCAACTACTGGACAGAGATGATCAGACAACTGCCACCAGCTAACAACAACGCCAACATCATCATTAACTGGTGCCCCGGCCACATGGGCATTGCTGGCAACGAACGTGCGGATGAAGCCGCTAAAGCCGCCCTGGAACTCGACCCACCGAACAAACCCATCGTCACAGCCAGCTACTTGAAACGGGCGATGAAGGAACATGTGAAGAAGAAATGGCAAGAGTTGATCGAGACAGACAATCCACACGCAACCGGCTTTTGTGGTTCACACTACCGCAGAATGGGAGGAGGCACCGCAAAGATACAGAAGCCGATCCAAGGCGCACGTAACCTCACGACGGCCTTCTACCACCTCCTTATGGGCAAAGGATGCTACCTCCCAGCCTTGTTTAAAGCCAAGAAAGTCGACTCCCAAGTGTGCAGACACTGCGGTGAAGAGAACGAGTCGGTTGAACATGTCACGCTACACTGCCCCGCATTTCTTTCGCAACAAAACGATTTACGACGGGACCTTGGGGAACCGCCCACTATGCCCAAACTCTTCTTCTCTGATAAAGGGAAAGCAGCAATGCTGAAATTTATCAAGAATACAGGGTTCGGCACCTACAAGTGGAGTGGTTGTAGGTTACAGCTCCTCCCAAACACACCGCCGACCTCCAGCGCCACCCAAAACAGCAGCGTCCAAAGCCCTGCTGTCGGAGAACACCCACCTGCAGCCCGCCTGTAGCCCATGCTTGGCTCCCCTCGCTCAAACCAAGCAGACAACATAAATGAGCACCAAAACAAACCCCCATTTTTCCTTTGTCTACGTAGAAAACAGAAAACTAGAAGGTCCCATGTAAAGATAGTTTAGATAGCTGGCCGCAGCTTAGAGCGAGCATGCCATGTCCCTAGATAGGATAATACGCATTTATGATTATAAAAAAAAAAAAGAGGCTGTGCACAGGTTGGGACGATTTTAAGCTACCATTAGCATTCGATAACCGTCTGAGGATCTTCGTACACCTGAACATGGAAAACTAAAGAAAAACACAAGACCAATTCAGGCGAGGAAACTCACCGGTACGCCACCCAATCAGTCTACAATCGCCCGAACCTAGCTATCTCCGGTCTCACGGAGTATTAGTACTAAATAAGTGACTTAATGCGAGTGTGAACATTTGATTCCGGTGGCTGGCCAGTTGACTAACCAACTCCCTAAGTTTGTATCGGCGCACTGCAGCCGTGTAAGTCTTTTGCGCAGCCCCTCGGCCGGGACGACAACACAACGCGGAATAGTCGTTTAGGACTAGACTTCTTGTATCACACAACAAAGTGGGTGGCCCTGACAGAACCCACGACGTGGAGAAACATTGGCTGTTGGAGGACACGAGGAGGCCTGGGGATGTCTTGCTTGTGCATGTGTTGATTGGCATGGCTTTGTTCAAAGCAAGTGGCGTCAGGGACCGTGTTAGGTGAAGAGACTATGTCTATTTGTATTTCTGTTTTTTTGTGCATTGTTACCATGGGATTTCCGTTAATGGAAGAGTTGGACGGTCCTATTGATTGGATTGTCTTGGTTGACTAGAGCCGTTATTGAAAAGAAGGGCTTTGGCTGGTTACATGTATCGGGTAGTTTATCGGGATTCTAGAGTTTGCTTGGTCCCCGATGGAGAAGCGGTGTCGCCTCGCTAAAATGGATAGAAACATTTTTGATTGACGCATGTATGTACTTGGCATAATTTCCCAACCCATTGACTTTCAAAGTGACTTGGCGGCGCCAAGCTGGATAGTTGCTGTTGGCAAGCAACGAGAGTGGAAGTAGTATTGAGCCAAGATGTGCCCAGAGATGTGTAGTCGGAGGTGCGAGATGCAAGTCCATATGTATGTACAAACCAGGGATATTTAGGTATATCGACCCGTGGTAAGGAATCCCGTTCTTTGGCACGATAGTGAACAAATGATTTTCACACGGGTGTTGTTTATTCAGCACTAACATTTTTCAAGATTGTGACATGCAGTATCGGTTAACACAGCATCTAGAATGCAACTGTTACAACTTGATTCACCACCTCCTCTGGCTGATATCCCCGGTGCCATGATTCAGCCCCACTAGCCTCAAGTAACGTTGGTTCCGTCAGCCACTAGAAGGAAAAGGAATCTAAGAGAGAGCGGGGTTAAGCTTCCCATGTTTTCTCTTTCGGTGACCAGACTTGTTAGTCAGGCACCGTAAACGGTTATCCATCCCTCTAACCGAAGGTGCAAATAAGCCGGCGGACGCAGTGCAACTAAGGCGAAGATTGGCGCAGTTTCTGCAGTGCTTGTGGGGGCCTTATTAACATGTGTGTAGAATGCATACTCTATGTGCATACATATGTATGTAAATAAGTAGGGTGACATCATGGAGAACGTCCGACAATATTAGACGATGATGCTCAGAATGACACACACACACACACCGGACGCATTGATGACAATAGTCTTTTCTTAGACGTTTAGGCCTTTTTAGACCCTGGCATAATGCCAAGACTGACATTTGCTAGATCGACCGTCGGAGAACAGTGATAGTTTCGAGTTTCCCACCCGTTGCAAACCTATCAGTAAACAGCAAGCCTCCGATCCGACGTGTCTACGACAAGCATATGCATCAAGTCGGCTATCGGCACAAACACGACAATTGAGGCGGCCCTAGGCTCGTGTTGTGGTCTTACGGTATACCCGTTGGCTTTCCCAGACCGTATGCCTTGTACCGGCAAGTCCAAATCGGAAAGCTTCACAAAGAACATGGGCAAACTTGTCGTCAGGGGCCACCCTAGTGCTTTTTTTTTTCTTTCGTACTCCAAAAAAAGCACACTAAACTTTGTTCCTCCTTCAGTGACGTCTTAGCGGGTCTTGGGTCGCGTTATAGCCCCTAATTTGTGCCACAAACGACCACTAAACAAAGAAAGTTACCAGGGGTCACATGATGGATGACTTTGAATACGAGCTTCTTGATTGAATGGCTGTCTAGGCGATGGTAACTGACTCTCATCTGGTCTTGGGATTATTGACAAAGAGAAAAGAAGGCGATTGAGAAATTACATCCAGCAGATCCAACAATAGTACCTTTGGAAACGCCATAGCCTAGAGCCCCACCATACCACACTTTCCTCTGTATAAGCCGCAACATGTGTCAGATGCCACACTAACTCGCGATTAAGGGACACACCTTTCCGTAACTTTAAGCTTGTATATATTTGCAACACAAAGGGAAGCAAACCAACCGTAACCACCAATAACAAGTTCCAAACCCACAAATGTCAAGCACCCAACCTGCCAAACCCAAAAAAATCTCAAACACACATCACCTTTGCAAGACAGGGGTCCATCCGCCGAAAGAGGGTGCGGGCGACCTCGCTTGGCCGCAGCCATTTGGTAAACGGGATGGAAAGNTAAGGGACACACCTTTCCGTAACTTTAAGCTTGTATATATTTGCAACACAAAGGGGAGCAAACCCACCGTAACCACCAATGACAAGTTCCAAACCCACAAATGTCAAGCACCCAACCTGCCAAACCCAAAAAATCTCAAACACACATCACCTTTGCAAGACAGGGGTCCATCCGCCGAAAGAGGGTGCGGGCGACCTCGCTTGGCCGCAGCCATTTGGTAAACGGGATGGAAAGAAAAGAAAAAAAACGAAAGGCGAATTGGGAATGGGTTCGTTACAGCTTCTACTAGGCGGCCAAGACAATGCCAAGTCAGGGGCCAAGGATGGGCTGACTGGTGCCACAGGTGGGCCTTGCGGGTTCTTGGTGGTGAGAGCCGACATACACGAAGAGGGCCCTACATACTTGAGACAAAGATGGAAGACGNGGCGACCTCGCTTGGCCGCAGCCATTTGGTAAACGGGATGGAAAGGAAAGAAAAAAAAACGAAAGGCGAATTGGGAATGGGTTCGTTACAGCTTCTACTAGGCGGCCAAGACAATGCTAAGTCAGGGGCCAAGGATGGGCTGACTGGTGCCACAGGTGGGCCTTGCGGGTTCTTGGTGGTGAGAGCCGACATACACGAAGAGGGCCCTACATACTTGAGACAAAGATGGAAGACGGTTTGGTATAAAGAGCTTAGTGTCGCCGGGTTTTTTCGTGACCTTTGACGTTGGACCAGACATTTCTATCTTCTCTTCTATTGAGACTTCTCATTTCTGTTTTTCTCATAACTTTGTCACCCGTTTAGCATATCTCATCATCAAGCATTTTCATTCTCTTCGCTTCTTGACTACCAGTCTTTCTTAACCTATCTANCATGTACACTTTTTAAACTACCCCACATCTTCGCAACCATGTTCTACCGTGTCGTTCTCGCTGCCGCTGCGCTCTCTTCTACTGCGTACGCCCAGACCTTCTCCGACTGTGACCCCTCCAAGGGCGATGGTACGTTTCCATATATCCTCTTTCGTCATTAATCAACCCACTAACTTACCCCACAGTCTGCGCCCCTGATCCGGCTTTTGGCAACTGCAACAAGCCCCAGACTTTCGACTTCACCACTGTGTCTTCCGGTGCCGGCTGGCTCAATGATGAGAGTTTCAACTCTTGGTGGATTCCCGATGATGGTGTGAAGTACAACACCGCTGGAATGAGCATTGACCAGTCCAAGGGAGCCGTTTTCAACATTTCCACCGCCGACCAATCTCCCCTCATCACCTCCAAGAACTACATTTTCTTCGGTCGTGTTGATGTCGAGGTTGAGATTGCCGCTGGCCAAGGTATCGTCACCTCCATCGTTCTCGAATCGGACACCCGTGACGAGATCGACTGGGAGTGGATCGGTGGCCAGACCAAGCAGGTCCAGACCAACTTCTTCAGCCAGGGTGTTAACGAGCTGAAGAACGGAAAGACCCACGATATCACCTTTGATGCCTCTGCCGGTATCCACACCTACTCGTTCGACTGGCAGGCTGACAAGATGGAGTTCTACATTGACGGAACTCTTCTCCGCACCGACTATGCCAAAGACTCTAGCAACGGTGCTAAGTGGCCTCAAACTCCTTCTCAACTCAAGCTTGGTACTTGGGTTGGTGGTAAGTCGGATAACGCCATCGGTACTATCATCTGGGCCGGTGGTCTTGCTGACTTTGATGATGCCCCTTTCCTGGCTACCTACCGTAAGGTCACCATCACTGATTACTGCTACGGTAACTCCACCGCCAAGGAGTACACCTACAACGGTAGCGCCGCCACCGCCGACAGCATCTCCGTTGTTGCTGGTGACTCCTCGCTCAGCTCCGATTCATCCTCATCTTCTTCGTCGTCGAGCTCCGCTCCCGCCGAGTCTTCCACCTCTTCTTCTACTGAATCTACTAGCTCTTCTTCCGCCACCGCCACCTCCAGCTCCGACTCTACCGGTACCAAGACCACCCTGAGCGCCATTGTCTCTACCACTGGCAACGCCATTGCCGGTAAGGGTGTCTCCAACTCGACCATCTCCGCCTCTGGCACTGGTTCCAAGACGGGCGCTAGCAGCAGCTCGACTGCCACCACTGTCTCTGGTGCGTCGGTCGCTATGGGTTTCTCTCCCATTGCCATCGGTATTGCTGCCCTCAGTTACTTCATGTAAATAGGGTACATACATACAATGATTGGAATTTAACGTTTTAGGAAAAGGGTTGTTTGGGTTTTATGGCTACGTTTTGTTTTATTTATGTCATTTGGCCGTCATGGATATATTCTGTCAGGTTTTGAGATTTCACGGTTGATTCTCAGTTATGTTAATATTATCTGTTT
>JSUI01006192.1:0-25602 GCA_000833645.1 Huntiella omanensis | reverse complement strand
GACGTCGGGTGAAATGGGAGGTGGTGATGGTGGTGGTTTCGTTTTTTTGGAGGTGAGATTGGAAGGGGATGATAGAGAAGGTAGGTGGTGGTTTTGGTTGATTGGGTAGTTGGTGAATTGAGAGTGGTGGTGGAGTTGCAGCCTGAAGTGGTGCCAGGTTGGTTGGATAAGGGGTTGTAACCCTTTTGATGGACATGAGAGTATGATATGTGCTTATGTAGGACGTCTTTGGTCTTGTGAGACTTTGGTGAGTTTGGCATGTTGCGTTGAAGTGATAGTATGGTATTACGTAGGCGAGGGACCGGTGACTTTAGAGATTATGTGGATTGAGATGTTGAAGATGGTCGGCATATGGGATGACGTTGACCATCTACTTTTGAAATATGTCGTCTGAGATGAGATGTTATACCACGAACTCACAATTTCTCCATGTTTGCGAGATAGACACTATATGCAACGGAAGCCGAGTTCTCGAAACGCATAAAACATGACCCAAATCACCAAACTACGCACCCTCCCGAAACAACCTTCTAATATCCTTAGAACCTCACCTCACCTTTCATCGTCAACTCCCAAGATAATAACCAGTGGTAATCATCATGACAAGGTCTACCCCAGAGACCCGGTTACACCGGACCCAACAACCCAACCAAAGCCGAATTGAAAAATATGAATATACAAACACACTCTCCCCGTTCCACTCACAGGCAACACCGCCTTACATAACCCCACCGCAACACTGCAAAGCCACATATACCCTACCTAGCCCAGTACAAAAACACAAAAGACATGCTACATACTAGCCCACCTCCACACTCATATCTGCCGGTAGTTAGTAATGTCACTTTTGCCTTGCGAAATGTGTAAAATACAAGCTGCAGGAAACCGCGGTATATCCCACAGAGTCCGGGATATACAAATCTGCTGCCCGGGAGTTACAAGTCGGCTCCCGTGTTATCTATATTTCATACCGAGGACATGTATAAACTTGGTAGCGGGCTGTGGGAGTCCATTCAACATTACCATTTTGTAGGAAATTCTCTTTATCTCTCGGTGAAGGTATCATATGACATCGCCTAACAAGGCATAGACTAAGAAGAAGTCACGATATATATATGTAGACGGAGGATGTACTGAATCCCGCAATCACATACACAAGTACTACTCATATCTTCATCATACAATCACTCAAAGATACAGAAAAAATACACAAAAGAATCCATTCATCTTTTCCCCAAGAAAAAAATACAACAAAAATAATCGAAACGAGGGTATGTAAAAAAACAACAACACNAAAAAAAAAAGAATCTAGAAACCGCACACCAAGCATTACAACATACAACAGTCTAAAAGTGCACAAAAGGCAGAAAAAAAAAGGATAATAACCAAAACAATAAGCCGTCAAGAAAAAAAGAATAAACGCATCGTTATCCACCACGCTTACTCGTCATCCTCCCGTCTCTCACCATCCTCCCGCTTCTCCACTGGGCTCCATGAAGCCGCGATACCCGCAGCTACAATACCCGCCATAACCGTTGGCGCACCAAGCGATGAGTTCGCTCTGCTGCGAGCACTCTTGCTCTTCCGCTTGCTCTCCTTATCCTTCTCCGTCTCTTGGGGAGCATTTTCTGGCGTAACGACAGGAGGAACCATGTCCTTGACCGTCATAGAAGAGGCACGAGAGTGCGAAGATGACCGAGAATGAGTGAAACGTTGGCGAGGGTGCTTGATGGCGAACTTGAGAGAGTTGAGACGACCACCCTTGATGCGCTTGATCCATTCGAGCTCGTCGCGGATGTCCTGGTACTCGGCAGGGTACTGAGTGAAGGCCTCCTCGTCCGAAACAGTGACGTTGGGGGGACGGTTGAAGCGCTTCTTGACGAAAGCAGGAACCAGCTTGGAAACAAGAGAGTCGGGGACAAGACGAATGACCATGCCGAAAGGAATGGAGAGGAAACCGAGAACAATAGCAATGGCCCAGAGATAACCGTCCTGGGGGCTCGAAGCACCGGGTCTCTTATCGTTGATGTCGAAGACAGGACCAGCAACAAAGATGATGAGAACCTGAAGACCGCACATGGCAACGTTGATACCAATGAACAAGGGGTTGCGAGTGATACCCTCAAAGATGTTCCAGCCGTTGTCAAGACGACGGTTGTTCCACTGGTTGAAGATCTGCATCCACACAAACGTGTTGAAGACAAGAGTAGCGACCTCGTCGTGAGTGTAGGCGGGGGTGGCGTTGGGAAGGACATTATCACGGCCAAAGTAGAGAACAAGAGTGACAACAATTTGGTAAAGAGCCTGACCAAGAATCATCTTCCACATGGTGAGCGAAATGATAAAGGAACCACGGGGCTCGGGCTTGCGGTCAAGAATAGAGTCGCTGGGGGGATCGGTGGCGAGAGCCAGGGCAGCAAGAGTATCCATGATCAGGTTGACCCACAGAAGCTGAACGGCAGTAAGAACGGAAGCCTCCTCATCAGAGGCGATCGAAGAGATGAAGGTGAGAAGAACGGCAGTGACGTTGACAGTAAGCTGGAACTGAAGGAACTTCTTGACGGCGTCGTTGACAGCACGACCCCACTTGAGAGCGTTGATGATGGAAGTGAAGTTGTCGTCCATAAGAATAATAGCAGAAGCCTCCTTGGCAACCTCAGTACCGGCGATACCCATCGAGAAACCGACATCAGCACCCTTGAGAGCAGGAGCATCGTTGGTACCGTCACCAGTAACAGCGACAATCTCGCCTTGCTCCTTGAGACGCTTAACCAAAATACGCTTGTCCTCAGGGGAAGAACGGGCCAGAACACACAGGTCAGGGATAACGGCGAACTGCTCAGCCTTAGTCATGTTGCGGAACTCGGGACCCTCAAGAACGACACCACCCTCACGGAGGATACCGCACTCNCGGTAACCAGGCATGGTCCAGTCGGGGAAATCGCGGTAGGCAAGACCAATAGTACGAAGAGAACGGCTGGCGTAGGCCTCAATCAAAGTAGTGATGGTGTTAATGTCGGCGCCAGAGAGCTCGGTGGTGGCCTCAGAAACGGTAGGATCGGCAACCATAGTCTTGCATTGGCCGAGGACAATCTCAGAAGCACCCTTGACGTAAAGACGGGCACCACCAGTGGGAAGCTTGACCATGACAGCCATACACTTACGGCCGGAATCGAAGGGAACAATCTGGATAATGTTGGCGTTGGCACGCTCCTCAGAAACGACACCCATACCAAGGTTGTCACGGGCGAGCATAAGCAGAGCAGTCTCAGTCTTGGAACCAACGAAGCCAGAGACACCATCAACTTCACCCTCAAAGGCGGTAGAGTTAATAGCAATGGAGTCAACGAGAAGCTTCTTGACGGGAGCGCTCAAAGAGGAAGCAAACTCGGGAATGCCAGCAGCATCTTCTTCACCCTCGGGACCCTTACCGAAACGGTGGGAAGTACCGACGGTACCAGCAACGACCTGCATCTTGTTCTGGGTAAGGGTACCAGTCTTGTCGGAGCAAATGGCAGTGGCGTTACCCATGACCTCACAAGCCTTAAGGTGACGAACCAAATTGTTGTCCTTAAGCATGCGAGTGGTGGCAAAGGCCAGAGCGAGAGTGACGGCAAGGGGAAGACCCTCGGGGACGGCGACGACAATGACAGTGACAACGACAATGAAAATATCAAGGAAGTTCTGGGCCTTAGCGGCGGGAGTGGCGTGGTTCTTGGGGAGGTGGGCGAGGAACTTGATGAAGAGAATGATGAACAGAAGGAGACCAGCGGCACCACCAATCTTGGCAATGTAAGTAGCAATGACGTTGAGCTTGCCCTGGAGAGGAGTCATCTCGACTTCTTCATCAAGAGACATCATGGTACGGCCGTAAGAAGAGTGAACACCAGTAGAAGTGCAGACAAAAGTACCGACACCCTCCATGATGCGAGCACCAGATTGGATGAAGGGGTCAAGCTTCTTCAGATTACCGTTGTTCTCAATAGCTTCAAAGACAACATCGCCAGCGGTCTTCTTGATGATATCAGATTCACCGGTGGCTTGAGACTCGTCGCACTTGACGTTGAAACCCTCGATGAGGATACCATCGACGGGTACCATGTCACCAGGCTCAAGATGGACAACATCACCAACCAGAATATCGTAAACCAAAATCTCCTGCATCTGACCACAGCGAACAACCTTGACCATACGGTCACTCTTCTTACGGTTAAGCTTAGCAAATTGGCGTTCCTTTTGGTAATCATTGACGGAACCAACAACGACGACGATAGCAATAGCAGCAATGATGGCAACACCTTCAACCCATTCGATACCTTTAGAATCCTCGATACCAAGCGCCTCGTAAAGACCAATGGCAAGAGAAACAATAGCGGCAATAGTAAGAAGGATCAGGACCTTGTCGTTGTAAGTGATCCACATAATTTGCCACAAAGACTTGCCCTTCTTTTCTGGAAGGCGGTTGTCACTGAAGATGCGCTTACGGTCAGCGAAAGAGCCAGTAAAATTTCCAGAGTGAGCAGGCTTCTGGTCGGCTGGAATATCGAAAGTGGGCAAAGCGGTCTTAACCAACTTGTGCTCAGTAGCCTTCTCAAAGGAAAATTCGCCCTCGAGCTTGCTCTCATCTGGGTTCAAACCGGCCTTGAGGTCAGTCCGAAGACCCTTGGCGATACCCTGAAGACCACCCAGAGCGTAAAAGGCAGAAAGAGTCTTTGGGTCGAACATCTTGTTAAGTTGGCCGGGCGAAAAGGCAAAAGGATTGTTTTCGGTCTTGAAAGTGATTTCCTTTCCAGCATCTGGCTTAAGTGCCTTGGGATTGTTCATGACGAAGGCATTGGAAGTTTCCGACTCGGCCTCAGAAAGCTTCTTAGTGGAGACATCGGAGCCGTGAACCGTAGTGCCACCATTGGTGAAACCATCTTCGTTATCGATGGAATTTTTGTGGTGTTGGGCCTTGGGAACGTCAAGGAATGCGCGAGTGGAGGCGACGGGACTGCTCAGAGTGGCAGGACTGCTGGGAGAGGCGGCGGCGTCTTGTGGGGCCTCGGAGGCCATGTTTGGCGACGGAGTAGAAGAGACTCCGGTGTCGATTTTGATGGCGGGACTTGAAATCGGATAGACGTGTTAGAATTTTACAGAACGGTGAAGGAAGAATGGATGGCAAGTATGGTAAGGATTGAAAGGTGAATTGTGATGCACAATATGCGCGGAATGTGGGCTATGCCAATATATAACGATAAGCCAGGGGGGGCGACAGACAGAAAAACTGGATGCGATCAGTCTAGACGTAGATCGGCAGTGGGTAACAGCTAGACGACAGGGTTGCAATGCAATGCCAGTTGTAGAAAATCCAGGGATGGAAAGCGCCAGACAACAAAGAAACTAGCAAGCATCAACAAGTATCAAAAAGATGATGAATTGTGATGGCGATGAGAGAGTCTTTCAAGTAGTGGCAGCCAAAAATTGGGTGTGACTGAGATGGTGTTGCAAAACCAAGCCCAATGGCTGTGATGTGAAACAGGGCAATCTTATAAGTATAGCCTGGTAACCAGGTCGGTCTGGGCGAGTGAATTGGTATAGAGTGAATGCAAGTATCTAGAGCACGGTTCAAAGGCAGTTCAAACAGGCAGTCAAGAAACGTCTATGGCTGAAAACCTTACCCACCAAACACTAAAGATGCCTTATGGAGGCCGTTCAACAGAATAATTACCAGAAAAGCGGCGATAGCAAGGCAGAATGATGGGGGTCATGTGATGTAAACCAAGACGTTTAGAGCTGTGAGAGTGCGCAAAGAAAAAGAACTATGCTCCGATGGTTGCATATCGCATTGGCCGTAGAGGGCGTGGCGCATGACAATTTAGCGCTTGAGATCTTTAGAACAGGCGCCTAGCGCTAACGGGAATCTCAAGCCAAGCAATATGGCTAGTGCTTTGTGGATGAATTGAGGCTATGGCCATATATGGGAGGAGGTAACATTTGTGTGTGGAAATGGTGAAGGTACAAAACGACAAAATTCGGATGAATGAAATTGATCGGCAAGAAGCGAACAAATTCTGACATCATCACAGCTGTGAAGTTTGAAATTGTCGGTCTTGTGGGTAATTAGACGTTCCAAGAAGGGAAGGAAGAGGCTTACTCCGAACGTTGTGGTGATTCAAATACGGTAGTTATCGTAGAACGTAAGCCAATTCGCCAATGGTGCAAGGGGCAGGAAGGGACGAATAAGTGGGTCTATCTGATTGGTGAAAACAGGCCATATGAAGGATAGCCATGATAGCTTTCTGGATGAGACAAAGTAGGCGCTGCTAGTTTCACATGGCATTTGTTGGACCATTAAGGTGAAATTGAGGTTTCTTCACCTTGTATCGGGATAGAGAGAAGAGAGGAGGCACATGACGGCGCAGTAGGACAAGCTGGATAGACTCCAAGCCATTGGTGTAAGGTAAGGGATAGAGGGAGCTTGTAAAGAATATAGTGTGTCGATTATACAAAAGAAAGGTAAAGGACTTACGCATGTTCCCTTGCACCAGCCTCATTAGAGGAGGTGTCGTTTGGGTTACTCATAATTGACCCCTAAAAATGGAGCTTTTTTGATAGAGAAACTAAACAAAACGAAAAAAAGATGAAGGTTAGAACAATGATGTGATGGAGAAAAAGAGATTGAGATTGTTTGAAAGAAAAGAAGATTGGCGAGCTTTTTGCAGAAATGAAAAAAAAGATGATGGACCAAGCCCATTCGTTCTTTTCGCCAAGAAGCCAAAGGCCAAGGCAAAGATGGCTGGATTTCTAGCCCATTGGCATATTGTGGGGAATTTGATTGCAATTTGGACGGGAAAATGAAAATTGGCCGGTCCAAGAATCCAAGAAGGGAAAGTAAACAGAATCAAGGACAACCGGAAAGATATCAGCGGTAAACAATATGAACAGACTTCTGTGTATGATTGTTTGTTGTTGACCGAGATGATAAGATGTTACCAAGTATATATTGTATGTAAATGATAACGCACATTTTGGTGACTTTGATGGTGTTGTTATGGATGAATAGAATGAATGGACGCAATTGTAGGATATGCAAATATAAAATGATTGAAAAAAGAGTGACAGGTAATGTGAGATGTTTCTTTGTCTTTCCCGTCTTCCTTTTTTTGTCGTCTTAAGAGAAACCAGCAAACAGGAAGTTCAGAAAACGGGTTGAGGTTTCTCACGGTACCGACTAATCACAGACGTGAATCAGATGGTGAGAAAAAAGAAGAAGAGAAGAGGAGAACAAAAAGGTTAAAGGAAGAAAAAGGGAATTTTTTAAAAAAAGGCAAGGTGAGAAACAAAGCGTGATACCGGGGGTTATGTGTGGATCTCGCATACATATAAGAGCATCAAGGCCTCGTTTCTATATGCTAGTTGCAATTGTACATAGGCGTAGAAAACAACAACAACAACGAAGACTACTCCATCTGAGCGTTAAGCCAAGCAAACAATCAATCACAAGAAAAAAAAGCGAAAGAAAAAAAAAGGAACATGGGCCAAAAGAAAATCAAAACACTGCGTCTTGTGAAGCCAAGACTTACATGTGCCAACGGGATGAAGCCGTGAACAACGAACTGCTTGACTAAGTAGTTTTGACGACGACTGGATTGTGTATAAAGGATTATGGCAACATAAAGAGAGAGAAGAACGAGCAAACGAGAGAGACAACTATGATAGGACTGGCCAATGCAATAATACCTTGGATTGTGTGTGTATCAAGAACAATCATTGATGATTGAAATTTACGATAAAAAAGGGAACGTGCAGTGGTTACTTTCCCCTTTGATATCAACGGCACGGAAAGGAACAGGTAAAATCAAGTTCATCTGCCGGTGTCCATCCACCAACTCTTTTCCATACATGTAAAGTCTGTGATCTAGTTTGGTGGTGGCAGTGATGTCTATCAATCAAGAATGATCCAGAACATAGTCTTTGCTTCTATGACGGGGCAAACTGTGCCCGACAACTTGTCACAATGATAATCATTCTAGACTGATTGTTACATCTTCAACCAAGTATGCAACAGCCAACTCAAATGATATTGTCAATGGCCCCCTCGATCGACAATTCTCAATGCCCGCTAGGACATTCCATAAAAGCGGACCTCTATCAGTCTCGAGCACAACCCAAAGCTACCGTCTTGTGTTGTTCAAAACAGGGCTACCCCCCCGGAAGTCCAGCTAACCGCTAGCTCTCAAACGGGGCCAATTGATCAAGGCAATTGGATAGGATAAGCGTCATGTAATAGTGAATGACTTGTGCTGACGAAAACCCAAATTACAAGACTAAATGTACAAGGTTCCTCGTAGCTAAGAAGAATGTGACGTATGTCCCGGATGGCAGAAGAACTCAACCACGTCAACTAGGGAAAACGCAACTTGATCTTTCTTTGGTTCTGGTGGTGGTGGTGGTGTATACAGGAAAAAAAGACCTGCCGAAAATCCAAACCAACAGACGAGGCAGTGCAAAAGCCAAGCCAATCCAGTTCACCAACCAGTTCCTCTTTCACTAGGACTTTTGCATATCTTGTATCCGAGTCCATCATTGGCATTCTTGGCTTTTCTTCCCTTTGAATTCTTATGGATATTCATACGAACTCAAAGATAACGAAGAGGGTCCTGAAAAAAAGCATCAAGGTCCGCTTGGATCTATTCTCTCTTTTTTTGGGAGGACATGTTGCCCAAATCAGATCAAACTCATATTACTTTTTTCCCTAATGAACTGTTATCGACAAGAAAACAGAAGCTTCGACGACAGAGGACATTTCGGGGGGGGCAACAAGGAGAAAAGAAGGAGTGCATCGAGTAAAGAGTACAACCCAAAGCGGAAGGACGAACAAGGGCAACAGGTAAAAAGAAGACTGGCGTTATGCGAAGAAGAGGGGATCGATCATGGCAAACAAGCCAGGAAAAAAGTGACGACGAATGCAATTGATAATGTACATAGACTTTCTGTGGAAGGACAGGGGGAATAGATGTCTAAACGACGAAGAGGTTGGACTTACTTGAGTCTTTGGATCTATTACGCGGTGTATTTAGATGACGCAAAAGCTGAAAAAGGGCGGGTAATTCGTCTGGGATGAAGTCGGCGGCGGTTATGTCGGAGTGAGCGGGATTTGTTGTTTAGGCTTTTGTTAAGCAAGAGTGTAGCAAGTGATGATGATAACGGAGAAAGTATGGGGTTATTTGTAAAAAGTCTTGGCTACTGGTTTGGGAAGCTGAGTATGATGCCAAGAAAGGTGATAGCGTGTAGCAAGTGATTGACGATATCAAAGTGGAGTAGAGTAGTCAACAGAATTGATCAAAGAGAGACTTGGAAAGATATNGTGTAGCAAGTGATGATGATAACGGAGAAAGTATGGGGTTATTTGTAAAAAGTCTTGGCTACTGGTTTGGGAAGCTGAGTATGATGCCAAGAACAGTGATAGCGTGTAGCAAGTGATTGATGATATCAAAGTGGAGTAGAGTAGTCAACAGAATTGATCAAAGAGAGACTTGGAAAGATATCAAGTTCTCCGTAGGTCTCTATATACAAATATGGAGATGGTCAGCTGAGCTTAGTAACGGCATATGTACATACATCACCAAGCGAAGCCTAAACCATTAGGAGTCGGTCGGGGCTGTGAATTGTTTATCATTTATCGAAAATGGATCTCTAGTAGCAAGGCGAATTCCAAAATATGTGTAAACATAGGCCAGAATCCACATCCGTTGGGCTGTATGGTCACAATAGAACTGTGTTGTAGGAATATGCCCGAAATCTAAAGGAGTAGTTTTATATACACTCCATGTAGGTATATTAGGGTCTCACAACCCAAACACCCCTAAACATCATGAGAAACGAAAAGTCATGAGATATGTTTCTGTAAGTACATACAACATACATACAGTGAGATTGACCACGCCATCTTACCTAACCCAACTATAGTTCCACGAATAACCCATTCAAAAGAGAAAAGAATGGTTTTCAGCTGATCAAAGAGATAATATCTCCTTCTAATTCGTCTATATTCACACGTAAAGTACACNGGAATATGCCCGAAATCTAAAGGAGTAGTTTTATATACACTCCATGTAGGTATATTAGGGTCTCACAACCCAAACACCCCTAAACATCATGAGAAACGAAAAGTCATGAGATATGTTTCTGTAAGTATATACAATGAGATTGACCACGCCACCTTACCTAACCCAACCATAGTTCCACGAATAACCCATTCAAAAGAGAAAAGAACAGTCTGCAGCTGATCAAGGAATATACATATATCTGCTTCTAATTCGTCTATATTCACACGTAAAGTACACTGACATCCGTAAATATTGCATTCCCCTCTCGGCAACATCCGCGCCGTTCTTATTCCCATGTCGTCAGGAGTGGATAAAGATCTCCCAATTTCCTATATAAAACCCACGAAAAATACCAAAAAAACTAGAACCCAAGTGCTTGTTTTCATGAACTGGTGCCGTGTTTTCCGGGGAGCTATGTACTCAAGGTACAAAAGAGACAGCCCTACAGGCGTTTGTTCGTAGCGAAAGGAGACAAAAGAAAACTTTGTGTAGCGCTTAACTGGGCGCGGAATATGTGATGGACGGCACGAAAATGCCGGAGGGGGCGGCGCCGAGAATGGGGTATGCACTTTTAGAAACCGGGAAGAGGGCAGGGAATGGTAGTTGACGTTCTAGAATGTTTTTGTGTCATTGTTTAACGTCATGTCATTAAGGTTTTGTGATTTTTTCTGGATTTCGAGGATATTTGTGAGGTTTTTTGAAATTTGTTGCATTCTCTTACATGATTGTCAATTTCATCTTCGCTTGAATCGGCATTGACGTCAATTGAGATTCAGGTCAACGATAGGGTTATGACCCTTGATAATAGACCGACGATGGTTAGAATAGTACCCCTGAAGAGGTTATGCAGGGAACCGAGTCCTTTGAATCCTTCCTAACACTGCAGGTTCTTGCACAGCCACGATGAACACAACGAACACAACATTGCACAGCCACATATCGCCAAAGATTAAGGCCTAACTTTAAGGCCGGTTGACTACGTTTCTAGTGGTGATGTGAACAAAATGTGTAGATAGATTTCAAAAGAGAAGGTTGATCCTCTGACACGTGTATGTACATATGTTTGGTGGTCCACGAGACACTTCAAAGAACGATGTGTAGTTCCATGTACATACAATTACAATTATAAGCTCGGATACATGCAATACAAATAGTATTTAGAACCTAGGGCTTCGAGAAACACGACGCCTCAAACACTGTTCTTTCTTCAAAAGACTTGGAAGAAACAAAATGTGTAAAGTCTCAATCAATCAATAAAGCCAGACCGCCTTACCCAAGCCCAACATAACCGCCACCATAAAAGGAATGAGCTATGGTAATTGACCCGAGCACTAAGCAAGCAAACCCCTCGACAATGCATCCATCCTATTCACATCTGGAGATTCTTTTGCCAGCGCAGTTGCTATTAGGGATCATATCATGGGGGTAGTTTTCACGCCACTTTGGAGAGACAAGGTGACTTTTTAGGGCATTTAGATGGAGTCACTGGACTGGGTGAAGTGCATGGAGAGCGGGTATTCTAGATATCTTGATACAGACATATCCGGAAGGTGACTTATTGCCAAGAGTGGTTTGGATTGAACTTGGAGGCTGGTTAATGCTGTCGGTGAGCATATATGACGTTACGGGAAAGGAAGGTTCATCGGGTGGATGAACAAATAAGCTGTGTAATGCAACGTGGGGTATATCAAATATTGTTAGGCACTTTTCGGTAGAGCTGGCGGGGCAAGTCCAAGTAAGGTTGTTTTGGAGGTTATCTTTAGGTTTTCTATGATAGGCTGATAACGTTGAATTGTGTGTTCGGTTAGTGGGGGGGTTTGTGAGGCGCAGATGACGGATTTTGTGATTCCGATGGGGTAGATTATCGGATTTGATTTGGTGAATTTGCGAAGATGGGGTTTACTGGTTTTGATTATCATGAGGTTATATTGGTTCGGATCTGGAGTGTCTGCCTTGTAAAGAGGTATGTAGATACATACGTGACGAATGTGGCTTAGAGATGTGTATAGCTTGAAACCACGAGGGCAACCATCAGCTTCATCGGATGAATACATGTAGAGTCGTATCGGTTGATGTTTGTGGACACTATGTGATCATTTACACACACGTGGTTTACTTGAGAGGTTCACAATGATTTAATATCTGTGAAGTCTGCCTTATAACGGTAATGACATCAGCCAAAGCCACGTGGTGAACCACAAGCTCTATCAAGTCATACAAGTCATCATCGATGGTCAATTTTAGGTAAACCACATGTAGATGATCACAATGATATACTTGGTATCTTCTTTGTCATGTCGACTAAGACACATGGAACACGGCACCCATCAAAACCACACGAAGAATCATCAACTTCGTCGGAGGACGACGGAGGAAGCTGTGTAAGTCAACCTTGACATACACATTTACAAACCGACAGGTGAACCATCACCATCTGTAATGTCTGCCTTGTCTGTGGCTTGAAACCAAGACACCCCATCAAGATTACTTGAAGAGTCATACCCCCACTGGAGGAACTACGTTGTGGATTTCACACAGGAGTTTCAAATGTAAGTAGACATCTTGAATAAGACAAATTTGAACAGCCAACAAGCCAAGAATTGAAATGATGATTAGGCTTGGAAAGCCAAGATGCCCAGCCACGGATACAAAAAGGTCATTGGAGTTGAAAAGTTTATCATTGGTGAACGAGATGTAAATCGCCACTAGAAATTAACCAATTAGGATGGTGTATGCCTTGAAAATTCCATATAATACATGTCCCGAGATGACGTGAAAGACTCTAACTCGGCAATGTGAACATATAAAAGATGTGTACTATCAGATACCAACCATTAAACCCCCCTCATTCATAATTTATGAAGATCCATCGAAGTTAGGATGATATCCACCACCTTACGTTCCACCAACACCTGCCTCAAGTGGCAAAGTGGCTTAGAAAGCCAAGGCACCGACCAAGACTCATGAGGCCTCACCTTGATCAGATGAAACCACCCAATTAGTAACATCAACTATCACCACTCACTCCATAGTAACCTCGACATGAATCCCAAAGTCCCCAGCCAAGAACATAACCCATACCCAATCTTCACAGCCACGAAACCAAGAGAATCCGCCAAGCCAGACAAGCAAATATAGCCTCCATCTTCACAAATATTGTGTAAAACAACATCGGTGTGTCAATTTTTTAGTCACGACTAGCTGAAGCCTATGGATAAGCTTATTCGGATGACGGATTATGTTTCACCGGTGATGGGGTACCCGGACCGGGGCTTAGAGGGATGATGACCTGTCACTGCCACATAGTGAGGCTTAAGTTGTTTGGGGGAGTACATGTGTAGTCTCGGTGATGATTGTGTTAGTTTGTTTTCTCTGTACTGGATGAGGTTTCACCGAAAAGCCAAGGACCCGGGGTGGTGTATGTCGTGAGATGATGGAGGCTTAGAAGATGGAGGATTATGTTGATATGGATATACCTCACTAGATGGGGACGTTTGAATGTGACAGATCGTGTTGGTAGCCACTTTTAGGCGAATCATACGTGAATGTCGTTAGGTTCTACTAGTAAGCCTAACGGGATGACACATGGAGAATCAGGTATCGACACTGCCTCTAGATTCACTTAATATGTGAATCCTTTACATCCTACTAACACATCTTGATTAACAGCCGAGGTCTAGAAGTCCAAAGTAACTCCTAGACCACGGCGAGTGTGTCCCCAAGGTATAGATACACCTAAACTACCCAGGGTTCATAGTCACACAAGCACCACACCTTGACAGCATGTCCACAACCTCCCCTCCAACCCAAACCTAAAGTCCCATATCCACCACCCTAACCTCCCTCAACTTCCCACTCTCCTTCCCCCCCGCCTCAACCCCAAAAGCCCCCGAAACCGCCCTCCTCAAAGTCTCCCTCCAAACCCCCTCCACAACCCCCTCCAACTCCCCACCCGTCTGTCCAAAGTCCGGAAACGCGTTAACCTCCAAAAGCACCACCGTGCCATCCGCACCAACCAAGAAATCCACTCCAAACACCTCAAAAGCGTTCTCCAACGGCGAGAAATGCATCCCCATTGCGCGAGCCGCCCCTTCAAATACGTCGCCTGTGATCTCGTAGATCTGCTCTTTGATAGACGATGGAGTTGCCCCGGAGGATGNGGGGAAACTGAGGTTGTCGAGGAGGGTTACTACCGGGCGAGCAGTGGCTGGGAGGTCGGATTGTCGGCAGGTGTTGGTTAGGTGGATGTTTAGGTCCTCGGTGGCCCAGGGGGAGTCGTAGGGGGTTGAGGCGGAGAGGGCGAGCATGTCTTCATATACGTGGACTTTCATGCGGCCTATACAGGTGACGTAGGTCCGGATGTGGAATTTCCGGTCATCGTTGAGAGGGAGGAGAGGAGGATGAACATATCGCTGGGCAACGAAATGTCTAAGATGACTCGCCATAACACCATCCCCTTCTTCATCTTCATCATCCGTCCCCGGCATATCCTCTTCCCACTCATCAAAGATACCCTGAAGTTCCTCCATACTAGAGAATAACCTGATACCTTGACCACGATCACTCATCCCCGGTTTCAAAATCCACCAATCCCGCTCCGAGACATCCAACCCCTCATTCTTCTCCATACTTTCCCGTAGATCAAAAGCCTCAACCAGCGCGTCATCCAGGAACTCGGCATAGTCTACTTCAAAAGCGTCACTAGGGGTAACTGCCTTTGCCAGGATAGAATCCGGCTTCTTAGCCACCCAGTGACGAACGGCAAGAGCAAGGTAGTGTTTCCGGATGAGAGCCTTTCGAATCATGTAGGAGTTGATAAGCACGGAAGATCCGCGGGTCCCTGCATACTCAAAGTCTAGCGCTTCATAGGGCATGATTTGTAGAATCTTTGCATCTGGCTTGGAAATCAACGAGGATAGTTCCAAGGCGGAGTCATCAGTTGGGACCTCGGGATGAAGTAATGTGAACTTTCCAGGGAATAACTCGTTTAATGCCTTGATGATTAACGGGTGGACATATCCATCGTTATAGTTAACCACGGCGAAGAATCCCGGATCCTCCGTTTCCTTGGGAACAATCACCTCTGTCTTGGGTACGATTGGTGGTCTATAGTGGTTAGTCACTTAAACGTATGAAATGAATCTCCGTTGACTATCGAATCTATCAACCTAAACTACTTACAACTCCACATCCTTCCCGTGTAATTCATGAGCAGCCTGAAAGAAATTGGCTTTCAACGGCGTGACACTATACTTGTTAGTTTCTTTGTTCCGCGTGATTCTCAATGAAACTTACCTCGTCATTCCATTCTGGACAGCCCACCCGTCATTCCCCGGAGTCGACTCATCAACACTCTGATAAACCCCCTTAAACTTAGGAGCCCAAGCAAAATGCTTATGTCTATGAACAATATGTCCCAAGTCATCCTTCTTCTCCGCCTCCACCGCCGGACTATCCACCTCCACAACATCAAAACAGCTTCCATCCCTCCAATAATTTTGCAACATATCCGTCCACACTGTTCTCGCCTCTTCAACCCCCGCTACAAGCGGTACATTAATACTGTACAAATCCACCTTCCTGTCCTCAGGCCACTGCTTATAAACCGCCTCGACCACACGCACAGTATGTCTAGTAGCCGCCTCGATGATATTCTGATCATGATTCTTATCAAAGAATGCATAGGAAACAGCAATAGCCTTGAACCCACAAACCGCCGCCTCCAAAGCCGCCCCCATAGTCCCCGAGCTCAAAGCAAACACCGCCGTAGTATTCCTCCCATAATTCGGCCCCGAAAGAACCAAATCAATAGGCCCCCTATCCTCAAAGAAATGGAATCCACCAATCTGGACACATGAAGCCGGAGTTCCATCTACCAAAATCCACTCATTCCCTTCCTTTGAAGGGAACTCTGAGATGGTCCCGGTGGGTTTCCCGTGGATGTTCGGACCTGGCTTGTAGTATGTAGGTCGGAC
This sequence comes from Huntiella omanensis, assembly GCA_000833645.1. Taxonomy (NCBI): domain Eukaryota; kingdom Fungi; phylum Ascomycota; class Sordariomycetes; order Microascales; family Ceratocystidaceae; genus Huntiella; species Huntiella omanensis. The sequence goes on along the minus strand of JSUI01006192.1, from coordinate 9,536 downwards.
AGTCTGTCCAATCATATGGGCTTTACCAATCCATGAACGCTGGGTATGCGGGAGGATGACGGAAACGNGCTTATAAACCGCCTCGACCACACGCACAGTATGTCTAGTAGCCGCCTCGATGATATTCTGATCATGATTCTTATCAAAGAATGCATAGGAAACAGCAATAGCCTTGAACCCACAAACCGCCGCCTCCAAAGCCGCCCCCATAGTCCCCGAGCTCAAAGCAAACACCGCCGTAGTATTCCTCCCATAATTCGGCCCCGAAAGAACCAAATCAATAGGCCCCCTATCCTCAAAGAAATGGAATCCACCAATCTGGACACATGAAGCCGGAGTTCCATCCACCAAAATCCACTCATTCCCTTCCTTTGAAGGGAACTCTGAGATGGTCCCGGTAGGTTTCCCGTGGATGTTCGGACCTGGCTTGTAGTATGTAGGTCGGACAGTCTGTCCAATCATATGGGCTTTACCAATCCATGAACGCTGGGTATGCGGGAGGATGACGGAAACGACATGGCCTGCGCTTTCAAGATGTGCTACCAAGGCATGAATGTACGGAGAGGATTCCGGAGATGGAGGTCCATCATCGTTAGTCACAAGAATATGCATGATGTCGAGACCTTCAAAGTCAAATAAGAATAATAGTAAGAATAAGAAAGGATAATCCACAACAACCTTCTCAATCCAGCTCCAAAAACCCGGATTCCTCAATCTATAAATGCANGGCCTGCGCTTTCAAGATGTGCTACCAAGGCATGAATGTACGGAGAGGATTCCGGAGATGGAGGTCCATCATCGTTAGTCACAAGAATATGCATGATGTCGAGACCTTCAAAGTCAAATAAGAATAAGAATAACAGTAAGAAAGGATAATCCACAACAACCTTCTCAATCCGACTCCAAAAACCCGGATTCCTCAATCTATAAATGCATCCGACCTCCAGCACGTGACCAACCACCCCCTCCACCAAAAATCCATCGACTCCGCCAATTTTTCCGCACGTCATCCATCAAGAAAAAAAAAAGATCGCCTTAGTCCGCCTTAGATCGCCTAACCCCGCCTAAGCTAACCCTGTCTTAGCCCGCTCCGCTAGCTACAATACATACAGGAAAAGGACGGAAGGGAGGTGAACATCCAGGTAATAAAACTACCCGTGTCAATAAATATCCGTAGCCGATGCGAGCCCGTATCCGCATGTATGTATGAAAACCCCCGAGAGACCGGGGATATATTGTAGGAGCGAAAGAGAGGAGAAAACGTGATTCGTTTNCTCCAAAAACCCGGATTCCTCAATCTATAAATGCATCCGACCTCCAGCACGTGACCAACCACCCCCTCCACCAAAAATCCATCGACTCCGCCAATTTTTCCGCACGTCATCCATCAAGAAAAAAAAAGATCGCCTTAGTCCGCCTTAGATCGCCTAACCCCGCCTAAGCTAACCCTGTCTTAGCCCGTTAGCTACAATACGTACAGGAAAAGGACGGAAGGGAGGTGAACATCCAGGTAATAAAACTACCCGTGTCAATAAATATCCGTAGCCGATGCGAGCCCGTATCCGCATGTATGTATGAAAACCCCCGAGAGACCGGGGATATATTGTAGGAGCGAAAGAGAGGAGAAAACGTGATTCGTTTTGTGGACTGGTGAGTTGGTTTGGCTTCCGTTGGTCCGTTTATGTGGGAAACGTATTTACGGGTAGTATCCGTCCGTTACANATCCAGGTAATAAAACTACCCGTGTCAATAAATATCCGTAGCCGATGCGAGCCCGTATCCGCATGTATGTATGAAAACCCCCGAGAGACCGGGGATATATTGTAGGAGCGAAAGAGAGGAGAAAACGAGATTCGTTTTGTGGTCTGGTGAGTTGGTTTGGCTTCCGTTGGTCCGTTTATGTTGGAAACGTATTTACGGGTAGTATCCGTCCGTTACATCGTGTCCGACGGTAGCGGTCAATATGGATGTGACCATCCGCGGAAAACGTCCGTCTTAGTGTCCGTTTGTTACCTACATTTCATATCCACCACGACATATGTATGGTACCTTAGTTTAGTTACCTTTGTAAGATCAGCACGCCACCCGTCGTCATGCAGAATCACATGTACATTGCATACATACATAACATGTAACCCAACATCAGATAATTAGCCCACAAAAATGAATAAAAAAGGTAATCAAACAACCCGTTTTATTAACACAACACTACAAACAAGCCAAAAACCTCAAACTACCTAATAAAAGAACAAAATCGTCTTCTCTGAAAAGAGAAACCCAATCCAATACAATCCGTTCCATCCAATGCCACGACCACCAAACGCCTCCAACTCCGCAAAAAAGCAAAGGAAAGCAAATCAACCTAAAACAAACAACAAAACATCCGCATAGTCTGTCTTTCTGTCCATCTTGACAATCCACGAGAAAATAACCCCATCATCCACCACCACAATTCGTAAGATTCGTCATCTGACCATCATGATGCGTAGAGGTACTTGAAAGAAAGAAGTAAAAAGAGAAGAACAAGAAGAAAAAATAAAAAAGAGAAATGAAAAAAGTAAGGAGCGTCAGAGACACAAAAGAAATGAATAAAAAGAGCGTCGATAGACACAAAAGAAAAGAAAAAAAGAAGGTACTCGATGCTTAGATCTTCTCCAAGCTCGACAATTGAAAAGAAACAAAATCNCCACGACCACCAAACGCCTCCAACTCCGCAAAAAAGCAAAGGAAAGCAAATCAACCTAAAACAAACAACAAAACATCCGCATAGTCTGTCTTTCTGTCCATCTTGACAATCCACGAGAAAATAACCCTATCATCCACCACCACAATTCGTAAGATTCGTCATCTGACCATCATGATGCGTAGAGGTACTTGAAAGAAAGAAGTAAAAAGAGAAGAACAAGAAGCCAAAAAAAAGAAAGAGAAATGAAAAAAGTAAAGAGCGTCAGAGACACAAAAGAAATGAATAAAAAGAGCGTCGATAGACACAAAAGAAAAGAAAAAAAAGAAGGTACTCGATGCTTAGATGTTCTCCAAGCTCGACAATTGAAAAGAAACAAAATCAAAAAAAGAAGAGAAGAAAGAAAGAAACTGCTTCAAAAAGCATCACACCAAGAAAAAAAACTTAAAAAAACCCTCTCATAAGCATAAATCCGTAAACCCACCCAAAAAGCCCCCAGAATAAGCCATCTAAGCCCGGGCTCTCTTCGCCGGCTTCCGAATAACCTCCTCTGCATCGTCATCATCACTAGCCCTCCGCTTAGTCACCGGGTTCCGCCACTGTTCAAAGACAGTATGAGACCGCTTAATCGGCTCGACCTCATACTTGTCTGTTTGACGGAGCGTACGCTTAGTAGAAGGGGGAGTCATAGGGGCAGCAATGGGGGCTTTGGGTGTTTGCGACTTTGAAGGAAGAGATGCGGGGACTTGTTTAGGAGTGGCCGGGATGGCGACGGAGGCAGCAACGACCTCCTCCTCTTCTTCTTCTTCGTGGACAATTACTTCGTTCTTGATTTCCTCGTCCACATCGGTATCAGCTTCCTCTTCCTCGAGAGACGAAGCTGGCGCCTCAGTCTTCTTAGGTGGGAAGAGAAGACGGGGCTTGAGTCCTGAAGAGGCCCGCATGACGTCACCTTCACCAGCAGGTTCCTCAGAGAACTTGCGCAAGAAGCGCTTACCACGGAAGTTGTAAACGATGCCGTCATCCCGCTTAACAGCTTCATCCATAGTAACTCTGCCTTCACCAGGGATACTCACGACCTTGCGCTTAGAACGACGACGAGTTGAAGGTCCAGGCTGGGAGCGCACAGGAGCCTTGGTGGTACGGGTGAACGGGTCATCGGTCTTGCTCTCAACGACAAAAGGACGTTCACGGGCGTCAGTAAAGATGTTAATAGCCTCCTCCTCGACTTCCTCGTTAAATGTGTCCAGAGAAGTTCCCGTGTACTTCTTTACCTTGCGACGGCGAGCCGGGGTAGCATCAGGAGTAGAGGGTTCCGTGGTGAATAAGTTGCGCGAGATTAAGTCAATTTCCTTGTCCTTAGCGGGGGTCTTGCGCGGGGTCTTGGCGGGGGTCATCATTCCCGCAACATCCAGGTAAGCCGATGACTGAGCATCCTTCTTAGCCGACCCAGCAACAACATTCAAACTGGTGGGGTCCAAAGAAAGCTTTGACACAGCGGTCTTGCGCCGGGGAGTAGCTGGGACCTTCTTCTTAGGCGACACAGGCGACTTGGTAATCTTAGACTTGTGCGCCGAGTGCAGAAGGGATGACTTAGCTGCGCTAGACGAGGCAGCGAGACGAGCAGAGGCCGGAGGAGGCGACGGAGTACGGGCGACAGTAGCGGCAGCGGCGGTCTTTTGGGCGATGCGGGCAGACTTGCGTGGGGAGTAAGGTTCCCAGCGGTCTTCGTAGGCGCCGTAGCGAGGGGTTGGCGGGGTGCGAATGGGATCGGAAGGCGGGGGCGGGGTTGTATGGCGATCGCGGCCTCGTGTAGAGGCTGTTGTTGACGCCATGGTGGTGGTTGGGATTGGCGAGAATGTCTTTGCGATGGCAATACTAGTAACGAGATGTCTCGGTGATAATGTGCGAGATATACTGGAATAAGCGAGACGTGCAAAAAAGAGGGGAATGAACGGATGAGCTTCACGACGCCAGATGATTCTTGTGGTTGTGGGATTAATAAATTAAGAACAACGCAAGGCAAGAAGGCTGGACGTGGCGGTCTATCAGACGAAAAAGCCAAAGGTGTCGCAAGTGTCTGAATGTGCGGCGAACAAAGAATATAAAAAGTGGCCAGGCGAGTGGTGTTGTCAAAGAAAATGAAGAGACAATATAGCTGTGGCAACGTGAATTCCTGTGAGCCGTTTCTAATGACAAGAACGAGACAAAGAGTGGTTCAGACCAGGCAGCAAGAGTGGTTCAGTACAAAGTTGACGATGTTGATGAAGACTTGTTAAACCCGCAAACGGTGATAGTTAGGGTGCGCAAAGGGATATCAGAGAAATCAAAAAAATAGAAAAAAGAGATTTTCTGATCTAGAATTGAGGTATGGGTTGGGGTTTTAGAATACCGAGTAAGTCTGGAAAAGAAAGAAAAAGAAAATCAACAAGTAAACGGACAGTTTGTTGGGTCCCTTGTTTGGAGTGGTGCGACAGTGATTGACAAGCTTTCTCTCAACTCGGGATTTTTCTTTTTGGCAAAGAAGAGATAAAAAAAGAGAAAAAGAAAAAGAAATTGAAAAGAACAAACGAGAGGGGAAAGGGTTTGGAGTTTGTGGAGGGATATGTGGCTCGCGTCCCGTCAATTAAGACGTGCGTTTGGAGTGGTCGTGATAGGGACAAAGAGGTGATTAACCAATCAGAAGAGAGAAACTAGGGCTTGTGTTTACTAGGCCCTGGTGCATGGGCTTTATTCAGGAGGTTGGTTACCCATGCCAACCGAGTAAGCCCCATGCCACCCCGCTTTTTGGGTGAGTTGTAGAGGGGTTATACATAGAAATCAGGTTGTTTTAAGAGTGTAAAGCGGTTAAAGTGGATATGTGTTTTATAGAACGACCACTTTGTAGACCATCAAGAGCCCAACACTACAGGAATCAATCTACGGGCTATTGTCTCTTGAATGTCAACAATCCGTCAATTAAACCCAACTTCTCTAGATCCGTTTAGCCCCACATGATTGGCCCCTCACTAACTCACTAGCGCGCGTTGCCTAGCGACAGTTAAGCATCTACAAGGGTAAATGGCCTCTGCATCAACGAATCCAAACAAGTTTAAGAGCCCATGACGGTATATCCCCCTGGTATGGCGGGCCTCGTTGCATACGATAAAAACGAATAAGCTGACATGAAGGCTGCCAAGATAAGAAAACAGAAAGAAAGATAGGACCGTTGCGGGGGCGATGACGCCGTCAAAAGGATCAGGGCCGGGGTTGAAGTGCCGGGTTGTGTTACGGGACTTAAGCTTGCTAGGTGAGGTATGACGAGGCTGTGGAATTGTGGGGCTTGTGGATTTAGGAAGTGCGGTAGGTTCAGCCTTGTGTGTGTTTGGTGAGACTGGCTTTTTTTGACAGGTGAAGTGACGGGAGTTTGACGTGGACTGTGACTGATTAACCTCGAGAAAATCACTTTTTTATTGTCCCTCGTGAAACCGAATACGTGTCTTGGCAACCGGACGGGTCTACATAAAACCACCAACCAAAAATCTATTTTAGTTTCACTTCTTTGACAAGCCAGTTTGGTAATTTCATTACATCCAACATGTCCGATTCAATAGCAGACGATGAATCATGGGTTTCCCCACCTAACCCGAGCCATTTCCGTACTACATCCCGTGACCTCCCGGAACATCCAAAGACACCACAAACCCCACGTACACCACATCATCCAACGGGGCCCGATCGTACAGCCCGGCTACATGCCGAGTTAGAAGGCGTCCGTCAAGCCAATGTAGTTTTGGAAAAGACCATTGAGACATTAAGTTATGTCCGTGGGGACATGAAGGTTTGTTTTCCCGTTTGACGAATCAGAAATGTCTCACTAACATACAACACCGACTTAGACAGTCAACGGGACCGTAGAAAACTCCGCGGCTTTACTAGGTCTATGGGCGCGGATTCTCTCCCAGACAGAACATAATCAGCGTCTCATCATGGACCCATCATGGAAAGGAGCGTCCCAGGACATGGCGGATATTGAAAACGAAGCCGCCTTGAGAGAACAAATGGAGGAAAGAAGGTTATTAGAGGAAGAACGAAGACGGGAACTCGCGAGACAAAAAGCCCTAGATGAGGAACGGGCACGAGCGGCTGGGACGGCAGCACCGGCTACCTCGACGACTGGCCCGAGTAGATCGGGGAGTACCAGGGGAAGAGCCAGAGGCGTCACGAGAGGGACTACGAGGGGCGTTTCGACGGGGACGAGAGGCGTTGCTACGGCTAGAGGAAGTACGAGAGGAGTGACTAGAGGAACAACGAGAGGTGGGTCGACTACGGCGGGTAGTTCTGCTGGTTTCGGATATGGTCGTGGCGGCTCAACAACGTCAAGTCAAGGGAACACAGGCACATCACGGGGAATTCCTCGAGGCACAAGTTCATCACGAGCCCGAGGTAGTACCTCCAAATGGGGAAGTTAAACAATAATCCAATGCAATTCTATAACAATCTATAAAGCCAACCCCATCACGCCTTCTTGAAAAATGCCGTCATCTTCTTCATCCCCGTAGTATTAACCTTGCCCAAATTCTTCACACCCCTCGTAACAAGTTTCTTCTTCCTCATTTCCTCCTCTGCCTTCCGTTTCTTATCCGCCTCGCGGTCCTCCGCGTCTTCAAGGGGATGTTTCCTGCTCATCTCAGTATTTCTACTAGCCGAGGCTTCAGCCCGTGATTTAGAGAGCGTCCCTAGGTACTCGTCCAGAGGGGAGAAGTCGACTTCACTAGCTAGAGCGGCGCGGAGAGGTGTTATTTGCGTTGCGGGGAGATACATTGATGTGATATAAGTGAACGCCGTAGCAAGCCGATGGAGTTTTAATATGCCCGGGGGAATCGTACATGTGACGGTCTCAGCGGGGGCAGAAGGGTCCGCGGAGGGCATGGTCACGGTACCATCGGGTGCAATCGTCGCTCCTGGCGGTAACGTAGCAAAGGATATCGGCGCCTCAAGCGCCTTACTTATGAACCTCCCCTCCATAGTCCCCGGCAAAGGATCCTCGGAAACCCGCCGACACTTCTCTAATAGGACCTCCAGAACCTTCTTCTGCGAAACAGCATACATTGTCTCGCCGCCGAATTCCTGGGTAAGACACATGGCGGCGAGTCGTTGGGTGACTTGGTTCTCGAGGAACTTGTTAGTCTGGAGGAGACTTTGTAGGTGGCGTGGAGAAATTGAGTCGAGGAGGTCGTCGAGGGGTAGGTAGCGGGGTTTGCTTGTTGTCGTGTGGTGGGCGGGATTGTAGAGCGTGGATATTAAGTAGAAGATGGGGTCGATGGGGGTGGCTATGTATAAGACTGGTTTGGAGAGAATTGTAAGAGAGCCAGTTGGAGTGGGTGATTTCGGCTTTGATTCTTCGGCGTCTTCGTTCTTATTGTCGTCTTCCTCCTTCTTCACCCCCGACTCGGAAGCCCCCGATCCGGTCTCAACCAACCAACTCCGCACCTCCTCCTCCCCACCAACACTAACAAACTCCCAAAGGCCTGTGTCCGGACAACTTAAAAACCTCCCCATCTCTCCATTCCGACTCCCCGGCAACGCCACAATCCGCGCCTTCTTACTCGCCGTCTTCGGCAAAACAAACATATATCTCATCTTCGCCTCCGGCGCCACAACATACTTCTTCCCCGTCTGCGCCTTCCCGCTCGCGTCGCTCTCCTCTTTCTCAGCCGGCTTCGTAGATCTTGTCGTGCGCGCCATTATATAGTTGTCCTGACTAAACTTGTCAACCTCAAGATACCCTCCTCCCGCTCTATATATCGCGATATACCGCCCAACCCTAACGCGTCAACGCGTCGCGCCAGGGTTCTACATGCCGCGATGTCAATCGGCATGAAGAAACCAATATATCCCAAAGCGTGAAGCCCAACAACGGAGCCAGCAACGATCCTGTCACCTGTAATTCCCCTCCATGAACGTGCGTGCATGCAGTCCAACTTTGTTTACCGAAAAAAATACCCAATTACGTGCATGCATGTAATTATTTACATCTAACATTGCATTCCATGTATAACCTTTTCCATCAAAGCCGTCCTTTCCAGATATTTTTATATAAAAAGCAATTGCTGCGCGANCTGTAATTCCCCTCCATGAACGTGCGTGCATGCAGTCCAACTTTGTTTACCGAAAAAAATACCCAATTACGTGCATGCATGTAATTATTTACATCTAACATTGCATTCCATGTATAACCTTTTCCATTGAAACCGTCCTTTTCAGATATTTTTATATAAAAAGCAATTGCTGCGCGATTTTACGACTTACGGCCGTCACGATTGTTAGTTTCAGTCACGATACACGAATTTAGGGTCCGAAAAACCCATACAATCATTCAAGCAAGCATTATATGCCTAGAGGCGTCGCAGTCATGGAGAACCACACTAATAAGATGATCCCAAGTGAGTTTTTTTCGTCTTTTTCCATGTGTATAGTGTCTAACACTCATAGAACCGGTCGATTCGTCCTGGCCCCCAAAATCCCCGCGAGACGCCCTGTTACTCACCCCACGCGGCCGCGCCCGCTACGCCGCCATGTCCGCCGATCAACAACTAGCCCTCCAATCCTCCCCATCCAGTCCATTACGGCCGTCACGATTGTTAGTTTCAGTCACGATACACGAATTTAGGGTCCGAAAAACCCATACAATCATTCAAGCAAGCACTATATGCCTAGAGGCGTCGCAGTTATGGAGAACCACACTAATAAGATGATCCCAAGTGAGTCTTTTTTCGTCTTTTGCATGTGTATAGTGTCTAACACTCACAGAACCGGTCGATTCGTCCTGGCCCCCAAAATCCCCGCGAGACGCCCTGTTACTCACCCCACG
>JSUI01006191.1:0-25577 GCA_000833645.1 Huntiella omanensis | reverse complement strand
TAGAGGGCAAGGATGATTTGTGCAGACAAAACATTCACCAGGCTTTGTTGATTCAGTACTGCCGGGCACTGGGCAAGGACGGTGTTGCCTTGTTCTTCCAGAGAATTACTACCAAGGGTCACCAAGCACAGGAGGTCTTTGCCAAGGATGTCCAAGAGACATACATGCGTATTCGCACTCGTGCTAGAGAAATTATCAGAGAACGGGCAACCGAGCCACAAGAGGTTGAACAGATCCAGCTGCAGGCGGTCGAGCCAGGAACGGAAATCGTTATTGAAGCTCCTCCCAAGGACAGTGCTGATCCAGAAGATCAAGCCGCCAGATTAATCTTTGAAAGCTTCACCCCAGAAATGCAAAAGGCTTTGGAGTCTGGTAGCTTGGATAAGGTTAACAAGGTACTGGGTAAGATGTCGGTTGAGGAGGCGGAAGATGTCGTGGAGAAGCTGGGCGAAAGTGGTATCCTCGGAGTCAATGAGCTGGTAGATACTACCACAGAAGAGGGGAAGAAGAGACAGCAGGAAATTTTTGAGGAGGGCCGGTTGGCTAAGGAGGCTAGAGAGAAGGGCCTTGCGGAGGCAGAGGCGGAGGTGGAGGCCGACAATGGCCCCGCTTCGGACCCGGAATAAAGAGGAGGTTTAGAATTAGTATTTAGACAAGTTTTGTAATGCAATAATTACGTGTAAAAGATGTATTATATGTTTACGGGTCGTTGAGCTTGTTGGGAATTCAACTTAGACTGTTTGGATCATCCGAGACTAAACTGTATTGNGATGTCGTGGAGAAGCTGGGCGAAAGTGGTATCCTCGGAGTCAATGAGCTGGTCGATACTACTACAGAAGAGGGGAAGAAGAGACAGCAGGAGATCTTTGAGGAGGGCCGGTTGGCTAAGGAGGCTAGAGAGAAGGGCCTTGCGGAGGCGGAGGCGGAGGTGGAGGCCGATAATGGCCCCGCTTCGGACCCGGAATAAAGAGGAGGATTAGAATTAGTATTTAGACAAGTTTTGTAATGCAATAATTACGTGTAAAAGATGTATTTTATGTTTACGAGTTGTTGAGTTTGTTGAGAATTCAACTCAGACTGTTTGGATCATCCGAGACTAAACTGTATTGTTTTGTGATCATGAATGACATCACGTTATTATAGTTAATTGCCTTATCATCGCAGTTGTGTCCATAGTGTCAAGTTCTCTCCAAGTTAAGCGAATGGTAGTTCGCCCTGATTTCTCTAGTAAACTAGGTAGATCGTAATAGTCTCACAACAATAGTTTCCAACTGAAGGAGTGAATGGCAAATGTACAAGAATCCAGAATCACGTTCAAAGTTTACACCAGTGTATGTAAAGAAGGAGGAAAGAAAACCACGTTAATCACGCAGCCCTGAAATAGGAAGGTTCGAGATACAGAGGATAACTGGTCTACGAAGACAAATAAAAATATAGACTCATTGCGAAGTACAAAAAACAAACTACACGCGATCCGAAGAAGCATGGAAGCACGGGCATATCTGTGGAACCGTCATAGAGCGATATACAGCGATGACCGACATGGCGGGATACGTGCGGCCCTGCATATGACGTCACACAAGGTGGTCTGTAGTGTAAGGTCATGACAGAAGCACCATTGTGACAAACGTCATAGTTTGTAAGAGAAGGCTATGTTTTCCATGTGATTTGGTCGGTCATCCGAAAGTTAAACTTGTGGGCCTATCTATCGGCCGGGTCATTCTCGAAAGCCGACTCNACAAGTTTTGTAATGCAATAATTACGTGTAAAAGATGTATTATATGTTTACGGGTCGTTGAGCTTGTTGGGAATTCAACTTAGACTGTTTGGATCATCCGAGACTAAACTGTATTGTTTTGTGATCGTGAATGACATCACGTTGTGATAGTTAATTGCCTTATCATCACAGTTGTGTCCATAGTGTCAAGTTCTCTCCAAGGTAAGCGAATGGTAGTTCGCCCTGATTTCTCTAGTAAACTAGGTAGATCGTAATAGTCTCACAACAATAGTTTCCAAGTAAAGAAGTGAATGGCAGATATACAAGAATCCAGAATCACGTTCAAACTTTACACCAGTGTGTATGTAAATCAGGAAGAAAGAAAACCACATTCACGCAGCCCTGAAATAGGAAGGCTCGAGATACAGAGGATCACTGGTTTACGAAGACAAATAAAAATATAGACTCATTGCGAAGTACAAAAAACAAACTACACGCGATCCGAAGAAGCATGGAAGCACGGGCATATCTGTGGAACCGTCATAGAGCGATATACAGCGACGACCGACATGGCGGGATACGTGCGGCCCTGCATATGACGTCACACAAGCGGGTCTGTAGTGTAAGGACATGACAGAAACACCATTGTGACAAACGTCATAGTTTGTAAGAGAGGGCTATGTTTTCCATGTGATTTGGTCGGTCACCCGAAAGTTAAACTTATGGGCCTATCTATCGGCCGGGTCAATCTCGAAAGCCGACTTTCTGTGTGGCTTTAAACTTTCACGACGCTTGCGGTGGAGATCTTGCTGGTTGCGGCAGTTGGATAATTTGGCTTGTAGGGATAGTCGAGCGTGTCGCACGGGAAATGGCCAAGCGAGCTGATGGAGGAAGGAGCGAGGGTTGGAATTTAGAGGATACGGAGGGTAGCTGAAAGAGTGGTTAGTTTTCATTCCGACGGCGAAAACGGGACGGCTCGTTGTGTGTTTGTATGGTTAGGCTTTCTTTCTCTATGGTATAATGTTGTTACTTGCGAATTATTATTATTCTTTCTTTTTTCATTGACACTCGCTTTGCAACATATACATACACGTTTGTCCTAAATTATACTATCCAAGCGAAGACACCAAACTTAAAATCCTGCGATATAACCTTAATACTTCACGGACCTAAATATCTCAACACCTCTTACGACACCGATATACCCACTTCAAGATGTCGGATCCGACCGGGCGAAACAAACAGTACGCGCCGCAGCAAACTGAACAGGGCTGGCAACAGCCCTATCAACAACAACAACCCGCGCAATACGCCCAGCAGCCTAATGGCCAATACAATGATGCTCCGCCCCCTTATAGTTTCTACCCACCTACCAACGAAAATAAGGAGAATTACACTTTTGATGATGCCTTTAAACCCAAGAGACAATGGAATGACCTTTGGGCAGGGCTTCTGGTGAGTTAAACACGGTGTGACGGGATGACTAGAAGAATGAGGCGACGATGGCTAACGCGGTCTGGTGATAGTTTCTGGTAGCTCAAGCTGGCTTCGTCGCTATTTCTGCGCTGGCTTTAACGAGTTACTCGGGCACAAGCAGGGCAGGTCATGGGATCTATGATGGAGACAACTCGTTTGGTCTCAACTCAAACACGGCCATCTTGTTCGCCTTTGTGCTAGCTGTGGCTTTTGCTTTTGGATTTTTGTATATCTCGGTAGCACGCATGTTTCCTAAACAGTTTATCTGGGTTACGGGTATTCTGAACATTGTGTTTGCCTTTGCTACAGGTATCTATTACATTGTAGACGGTACCCGTTATGCTGGCATTGTGTTCTTGGTATTCGGTGTGTTTCTCGTAATTTGCTTCTTGTCCTGGCGCAAGAGAATTCCCTTTTCTGCCTTTATGCTACGGACGGCGGTCGATGTTGCGCGCGGTTACGGGCATGTCTGGCTTATCAGTTTACTCGGTGGCATTGTGGGTATCGCTTGGGCTGCATACTTTTCTGTGACGCTGGTTGGTTTGTATGTGCGGTACAATGATGAGACAAGTAAGGCCAAGTTAATTGGTATGATTGTCTATATCACCTTTGCCTCGTACTGGTTCTCGGAGTGGCTCAAGTACACGATTCACACGGCATGCTCAGGCGTATATGCGTCATGGTACTTCAGCCCTCATAATTTCCCCAAGAAGGCTACACGTAGTGCTCTTGGCCGTGCCCTGACAACGTCATTCGGTTCCATCTCGTTAGGATCTCTGATTACGGCGTTTATCCAGGCACTCCGGCAGCTCGTACAAGTAGCCCAGGGTCAAGCTGGCGGAGATGATAGCATTGCGATGTGCATGGTGTTTTGTGTTTTGAATTGTATTTTGGGTTTTGTACAATGGGCGGCTGACTTTATCAATCGGTTTGCCTTTTCGCATATTGCCCTATACGGAACACCTTATATCCAGGCTGCCAAAGATACGTGGTCAATGATCAAACAACGCGGTATTGATGCGCTTGTCAATGATTGTCTTTTAGGTCCAGTCTTTTCGATTGGAGCTATGATGATTGGCTATCTAACTGCACTCTTGGCATATCTGTACCTAAAGTTCACAGATCCTGTTTACAACCAAGGTGGAAACTATACTGCTGTAGTCATGGCCTTTAGTTTCCTCATTGGTATGCAGGTGACTAACCTGATTACAACCCCGTTGAGTAGCGGAATTGATACCATTTTTGTGGCTGTGGGATGGGATCCGGCAGTGCTAGCGAGAGAACATCCTGAGGTGTATCAGGAAATGGTGCGAGTATATCCCACTGGGATGAACCAGATGCACGTGTAAGTTTCTGACCGATATCGGAAAGTTGGAGCCTTGCTGAGCACGTGTGTGGGGAAGACGGACAAGCTTAATTCAGTTCAGATGTGTGTTTCACCGGTCGGTTAGCGGGTAGTGGTGTAGTTGAATAGATACGTAAAGATCTAGCCTTACTTTCTGTGGTAACACTTCTTGTCATACTTGTTCAGTTATTGGAAATTAGAAGACTGAGAACTGTGTCTGGGTATTGCGTGCCTGATTATGGACTTCGAGGCGGGCTAGGGTGCCCGCGAGAACTTGACGAGAAAAGTATAAAGAGATGTGAGTTCAGTCTTGAAGTTGAGTTGTTTTTCTCTTAACACGATTCCAATCTATTCTATAAGACCATACTCTAAGACCTTCAACTTGCGATTCATAATATACATACATCATTTACAATCCCCATACACACGTACATACATACATTGTTTGAACAAATAGAAGACCAACCTAAATACTCACTCTTGTCACATCACCTCATGATCTCTCAAGATGCCTGACAAACGTACTCTCCAACTTCCCCACTTCGACTTCCGCGAGTCCACCTCCATGGACACTCTTCGAAGCGACATCCACCAAGACCTATACAAAGAATGGTCTCAACCAAAGCATACTCCTACGGGCTACCCAGAGCTCAACCCGGCTAGTAGCAATGTGGAGTCGATAGAAGGACCATCGAGCACGGAACAAGTTCCGCCTCAGGAACATCATAACCGTTGGTATCACTTACACCGGCACCGGGAGCACACTGAGACGGAGGAGGAGAGGAAGGAGAGACATAGACAGTATGCGAGGATGGGAGCTTCTTTTGTGGGTGCGGTGGCTCAGGTTGCTTCGTTGGTAGTGGCGATTTTGGGGGCTTGAGGGGTTTGGGAACTGGTATCTTGTGCATTGTTTGGGTTCCTTGGTTTTTTCTTCTCGTTGTGTTGAAGATTGTATTTTCATTTTGTTTATAGAGATTTACACAGACATGAATACATGGTATTTAGAAAAAACATGTGAACGAAGTCAGCGTGAGTGTCATATTGTTGTGGAAGCATTAGTGAGGCTACAAATGAACAGGGAATGCATCCTTTGAGACTTGATATGGCATTCACGATGCATCATGTTGTTTAAACCCTGGTATACAGCCACACAAGCTTCGATGTGGGGTGCTGTTGTCTCGTAGTGTTCTCGAATCAAAAAGAATCTAAGGAAAAGAAAGGTAAGTACTTATGTACATACATACACACTAACAAACAGCATCTTTCACTACAACAACAAAGTCAAATACAGTGTCTCTTAGCACTGTCCTACACTGTCCCAATTGCGCATCGCGACAAGGCTTATAGAATTTAGGGCAACAGGATTTTTGTACATACGATTTGGGGTGTGTTTTAGGAAGAAACCTGGCACTTGAAATGGAATTTACTAACCAAATACACGCCTTGAACAAGTGAATCAATTTCTTCCTTTCAAAACCGCGCAATCATCAACCAACCTGTTTAAAAGTTGCCATTTAATCAATTCTTCTCGTCCATGAACCCCATCTGATTTTCCCTTTGCCATACAGAAAGCGCATTCAATTTATCCAGCAATAAACGCATCATCGCGACCCGCAAATCGCACCCCTACAAATCGCTTCTTTCCTCAATTAACTGCGTCAACCGCTGTCAACAGAACCCCGACCGACTGACCGACCGACCGGCTTTTGCCAATTCATATTCACATTTCCTACACAATGGCACCTTCAAAACCAGGTATGTACCCACTATCATAGTCGTTCTATGTCATCTGCACCTCCCCGATTGCCTTTTTTTTCTGTCAAATTCACGGTGGATCAGCGCACCGCGCGTTTCGAATTGATGGGTTGGATTGTTTTACTGTACACAAACGGCTCCGCTGGTTGTTCTATTTGCGCGTGTTTAGCCGTGTTCGGGCTGGAGAATTGTCAATAGTATCTGGTATGGAAGAATTGGACCAACTCTTTGTGATCATCTTGTGCTTCGGTCTGTCAAAAAAACACAAAGATAGCTTGTCCATTCTGCCTTTACCACCTAGTCGATCGGCAACTCAATCTACATCCCAGACCCGGAATTAACACATCGCGACTACTCCGGACCTCCTCATACGTCACCGCCACTGCCTTCTTTACCCCCTCCAGTGCAACACCACTGACCCAATTCCCTTAAGAGCTACCCGTCAGCCCTCTACTCCCCACCGAGATGCCCTCACGGCTCAAGAAGCTCGCGCCAAACACCTCTCTAACAGACCCCTCAACAATAGCCAACGCATACGTCCCAGTCGCGCTACCTCCCTCGGTNGAGGAAGCCTACCGTCGCAAATGCCGTTTTCTTCGCCACCGGACAAATGAAATTGAAGAAGTCAATGATGCTGGACGTCAACGTTTGATGCGCCTTCAACGTCAAGTCAGCAAATTGAGATTGGAGAGGGCATTTCTTCTTGAGCAGATGGCTAAGAGAACGAGTACCAATGTTGAGGACTCCGATGGGAGCCCTAGTCCGCCGCCTACTGTATGTTTTTTCCACTATCAACTCAATGATAAAAAGACTAACCATTCAATCAACAAACCCAGCCCAAGGATAAGCCTCTCCGTCTAAAGCGTGGCCACCGCAAGGCCTCCCAACCGGNGCGCTGTCGGTAACTCCCGCCGTACCAAGACACAAGAGCCCACCCCCACCAGTGTCTACGACTACTTCTACTTCGAACACTCCCCCGAACTTCTCCGCGCCGACAAAACCGCCGAAGAAGCCCACGAGGAACTCCATAAACGCTGGGACAACCTCGATGACGAAACAAAGAGCAGATACCAGGAACGCTTCGAGCTCTTCAGCCGCTTGGGATCCAAGGATAAGGACGGTGATACTGAGGATGAAGATGCTAAGAAGGCTGGTGAGGATGAGGATAATGAGCATGATAATGAGGGCGATGTCGACGATGAAGAGGCTGCGGACGTCGTCGATTTGGAAGCGGAAGGTNCCAGCCCAAGGATAAGCCTCTCCGTCTAAAGCGTGGCCACCGCAAGGCCTCCCAACCGGAAACCACCGCCCCACCTACTCGCAGACGCAGCGCCGTCGGTAACTCCCGCCGTACCAAGACACAAGAGCCTACCCCCACCAGTGTCTACGACTACTTCTACTTCGAACACTCCCCTGAACTTCTCCGCGCCGACAAAACCGCCGAAGAAGCCCACGAGGAACTCCACAAACGCTGGGACAACCTCGATGACGAAACAAAGGGCAGATACCAGGAACGCTTCGAGCTCTTCAGCCGCTTGGGATCCAAGGATAAGGACGGTGATACTGAGGATGAAGACGCTAAGAAGGCTGGTGAGGATGAGGATAATGAGCATGATAATGAGGGTGATGTCGACGATGAAGAGGCTGCGGACGTCGTCGATCTGGAAGTGGAAGGTAATGGTGAGAGAAAGGAAAGTGAAGAGGATGAGGATATTGAGATGGGTGATGAAGCTGACACACGGAATGGAACACCGGCTCAATAAGTTGGTTATGTTTCTTTATTGTGGGCTTGTCGCATCGCCAGATATGTTATTTTCTCGTTTTCTTGTTCTTGTTTTTACTAGGTTTGGATTGGCTGCTCGGTAGGTAGTAAACACAATGTACTTCTTTGTTTTTTTTTCTTCATGAATCAGACATGCACAATGTAATAATCATGTTTCAAAAAGGTGTGTTGACTTCAAAACAACGCTTAACGGCTTTATAAGTGTATGTATGTAAAACGAAAGGGAATAGGAAATGAAAACTAATGAGACCGTGGCATATAAATGTACAGAAACGGAAGCCCAACCAAAAAGGCACAAAAAGAAGCAAGAAACGCACTAATCAAACGTAACAAGGCGTGTCCCCCTTCCTACTCAGGGCCCACGTAAAGATCAACAATGATATTGATCGTTGCGACGACGACTTCCATGGCGACCAGAATGATGACTGTGTAGTTGTTAGTAAAACTGGATATACAAATATAGAACATGCATGGAAACAAAAAGAAAAAAACTTACCAATCCATTCCAACATTTCACCGTGGCCATGGGATAGTTGCTCCTTTAACACGGCGAGTAAATCCGCAATGACATCGAGACGGTCCGTCAATACAGACAACCGCTGGTCTAACTCTAGATACTCTCTTACGGCCTGGTATACAGGCTCCAACTGCGGTTGTACCCAGAACAACTCGGGAGTATCTAAAACTGATCCGGCTGAGTGGATACCAATACGCAAGTTGAATAAGTCGGCAATAGCCATGTTGATTTGCTTGCGGGTCAGGGTGATCTTGCCGGTAAGAGCAATTTCGGTGGGGATGTCCTTGCAAGTCTCAATGGTGTTACTGACGAGGTCTTCATAGAGAGAGGTCTGTACGGATTGCGCCAGAGCGTGTGAGATAGCCAGCTTCGTCATGTAGTTGTTGCGGTCGCGCAACGTGATGAAGTCGTTGTAGATGCGCGCCTGGTACTCGTTTGTGTAATAGAAGTTGAAGGCCTCCGTTTGTGCCTCTGTGTGACCTTCTGTCTCTAACTCGAAGCGCTTTAATTCCCCGAGGAAACGTTTCTCCTCCGCCTCGCTCATGCCCCAGATAACAACAACACCGTACTGGAAGATGAAAACTTCTGGTGTGTGAACATTGGTGTCTAGTGTTGGGCCCTCCTCGGCAGCGATAGCCTGCTCTTCAGCTTCGGCAGCGATATTCATTAGCTCTTGTCTGTTAAAGCCACCGTCGATATCACTGCCGGTACTATGCCGGCGCTCATACGCCTGCACGGGGTTTTCAAGCTGCGGCGCATATAGCTGCTCCTGAATGAGAGGAATAACATATTCAGGCCTAGAGTACGCATACGGTGTGTAGATACACTCATCAAACGACTTGGGGTCAGCACCGCGCTTTCTCCGGCTCTTGAGGAAATGTTGGATAGCGTCCATGTTGTAACTATCAGCAGCACTGTATGCTGTCACGCGAGGCAGGCGCTTGCGGTCCTCTTTTCCCAATCTCGCGGCATCGCGTCTAGCGGTGGGGTCCTTGATGCGCGTATACTGAGAATAGACATCGCGGCCGCTCTCATAGTCCTGATCTTCCTCCGCTGTTTCCGGAGTTGGCAAAATCTTCAACTTCTGGGCGTTTTTGGTGGTACGTTGGGGTCCGATTTTCTGAAGGGGAGGAACTGGTGGCAAAAGAGCCAGGTTGGGGGCTACAGCGGGTGTAGCACCTGGCGTAGAACTGTTGCGGCGACGAAGCTTGTCATTGAGGCCCAGAGCAGCAATTACTGGTGGACCATTGGTATTGCGCGGAGACTGTGGAGCAGTGCGGGGCCGGGTACGCCGGAGTTCCGAAGAGTCGACTTCAAAGGTGCGCGTAGTTGGATTGGGGTCGAAAGAGACAGTTCGCGGCGGTTTTGAAGAAGTCGCATTAGAAGGTGATTGGGGTGTTGAAAGATTTGATGCAGCAGGGGAAGGCGGGGCAGTATCCTGTAGCAGAGGCTGCTGTTCATCGCTGGGCTTGTTGGTTGCCATGTTGGGTGGCTTGTGTCGTCAGACTCAAATGGCTTATGGCGAGTACTTGGGGAGAAGGATGCAGTGAATGGCGCAAACTCGACCAGCAAGGTTTGGTATTTTGCAGTGGGACAGCGCACAATAAGAAAGTTAGTTGACGGCCGCAAATGGATTGAATATCAGAAGGAGAAAAAATAGAGAGAACGAAGGACGACGAATTAGACTGTGATGTTTATAGAATGACGACTTTCAATGGCAGGCGCAAACAGAAGGAGAGGTTCGCCGGGAACTCGTGGATTTGTGGATGGAAAGAAAAAAAAGCCAAAGAAACAACCAAAAAGTTAACAAGGTTGGAGGACTTCAAGTTTAAGAGCGGCAGGTAAACAGCGAACCGAGCAGTAGTGGCAGCATCGACCAACCTAGTAGTCTTCTAAGCGGCTTGTGCGAACGGACTGCAGCGCAAGCAAAGTCGTGGCCGTTGTGCTTGGATTCCAATTACTGCCAAAAAATGAAACGCGTCGGTTGGCCTAGTAATTGCGGTGGAATATGTACAATACATGGAAGACCGAATTGCGGCTGGTGCGAACGAGGGCGGGAGATTTACGCAAGTGCGGATATCGATGTGATATGACGATCTTGAAGTGGACGATTGATTGATTACACAAGGTTGGACTTGGGACTTTTATGATGAAGGTCCCCCCCCCTCTAGAGCCCAATTTGTTCATTCGCTGTTCTTTGCCGGGTTTACCCATTTGAACCGACAGCTCCTTTTTCAACCTCGCCACTGCATCTTCCCGCACATTTCCTGCAGCTAAATGGTTCCAAAAGAATCCTACCTCGTGGTAGTTAGAATGGCTGCCGCCACTGTTACGGGACCCCCGGCTTCTCTCGAGCCTCACTTCATATTTGTTCTGTAACTACGATATGGAAACAATCTGCACGGGCTACCTTCAATCTAAACTGGTCTATACTCAGTGGCACAGGTTCTGGGCATCCCTTTAAGTTACCAAAATGGAGTTTAACGTTGCATTCTATTCCCATAGTTTAAGATTCTTATTGCATGTATGTATACTGGGTTCTGCAGAGACCGCATTCTATGCCATAGCCCGACAAATATCACGTCAAAATCGGCCCATCAAGTCAACTCCAAACTGGAAAGTTCCCACCCTCTAGCTTTCAGAATTGGGGGCTACACCGATTCTAAACACAAGTCACTAACCTGTAAATCAAGCGCTCACACAAGGACAAGTCTCGCACCGGGAACTTGCGCTTCAA
Source organism: Huntiella omanensis (assembly GCA_000833645.1). NCBI lineage: Eukaryota > Fungi > Ascomycota > Sordariomycetes > Microascales > Ceratocystidaceae > Huntiella > Huntiella omanensis. The sequence goes on along the minus strand of JSUI01006191.1, from coordinate 14,247 downwards.
AACATATCTGTACCCCATAACAACTAAGAAAGCAAGTCATTTCCGTCCCGCCAGAAATTTCTCGTTTCATTTTCTCCAAATGCGTCCGCGACGTCATCCACGTCCGCTTTCATCATGAACCACTACCAGCTACGGCCGCTGCCAGCTGGCGGGCAAAAAAATCGATATTTCCGTTTTGGGACACGAAATTTTTCAACGACGTCACACCTTGATTCGTGCACTAATTGTGCATTGGGATATCAAATTATTTGGCTGGGTCTTTCCTGATAATACCCCAAACATTCCAGACACCTATTTTTGTCGGTTCAAAATGTCTTCTTTATTACGCCCGGCATCCCTTAATGTGGAAAAGACGCTGGCACTCCGTCTTCGTCTTCCCTCTGTCACATCTACTTCCGTCCAGTCATTCCGCAACTATGGAGGCGCCCCTCACAAGCTACCATCACGAATGGTTCTCTCAAACTCTGTCGGCAGATCACCAGCAAAGTCAGTAAAGTTCAACAAACGGTCGGCGGAAAACCCCTTTGGTGGAATGAACCAAACTTCGGCGAGATTACCAGAACCTGTCAAGAAACCAAGACGAGAAATGGATCCGGCGGAAGCTAGAGCACGCGATGGCAAGAAGTTTATGGAGGGTGACACTCGCAAGGCGTTGAAGATGCAACAGGCCCTGGCCAGTGTATCTTATACCAGGAGAAATTCCCTCAAGGAGAAACTAGGCAAATACGAGTCTTTCCATCAATTCGAACTCTTGCCAGAAGTAAAAAAGGCTGTAATCGAAGATGCGTTGAAGGGGATGACAGATGTCAAGCCTACTCCTGTTCAGAGATTAGCCATCCCCGCCATCTTAGCCCAGAGTAAACAGAAATCCCGGAAGGAGTATCTTCTGGCTGCTGAGACTGGATCTGGAAAGACCCTGGCGTATCTTATTCCCGCCATCAACGCCATCAAGATCGCCGAGAGAAACGATCCGGATATCGCTGCATACCAAGAACGTCAACGGTTAGCTCGGGCAGAAGCAGAGGCAAAGGGAGATTTGAAGGAAGGTGTGCCTGTTTTCGATGAGCCGCATCCTACTATGGCTCGTCCCAAAGTCATTGTGTTAGTTCCCACTGCCGAGTTGGTTGATCAGGTTGGTAAAACGGCTAGATCTTTGTCTTTTGCTGCGAAGTTCAAGACCGAGAAGCTTTCGGCTCAAGTTAGCCCAGAAGCTATTCACAGAGGTCTTTACTCGCACCGTGGTGTTGACATGGTTATTTCTACGCCGCATCTCCTGGCTAGTATTGCCAAGTCTGATCCCAACATCTTGGCTCGCGTGACTGATCTTATCATTGATGAGGCTGATTCTCTGTTTGATCGTTCGTTCACTGCTTACACCACTACTGTTCTGGAGAGAGCTCTTCCATCAGTACAAAGGTTGGTTGTCTGCTCCGCTACTATTCCAAAGCGGCTGGATACCTACCTGGCTACCCATTACCCTGACATGCAACGCATCACAACCCCCAACTTACACGCCATCCCACGTCGTGTGCAACTAGGTGTCGTCAATGTCTCAAGAGATCCGTACTGGAACAACAAGGACCTGGCCTGTGCCGAGGCTATTTACAGTGTTGGTCGCGAGTCTCTTGAGAACAGTTCTGGTGCTGGTCTGGAGGATTCCATGGAGATCAAGCGCATCATCGTCTTTGTCAACGAGCGTGAAAAGACTCTCGAACTGGCCGAGTATCTCCGGAGTAGAGGTATCAATGCTACTGCTCTGAACAGAGATGAAAGTGTGCGTCTACAACATGAGACTCTTGGCGAGTTCACTACTGCCAAGCATGTCAAGGGCGAGGAGAAGAAGAAGCCTATTATTGCTGGAAAGGATCTGCCCAATGTCAAGGTTCTTGTAGCGACAGATCTGTTGTCTAGAGGTATCGACACTTTGGCGGTGAGAAACGTCATTTTGTATGACGTACCACATACCACAATTGACTTTATCCACAGATTAGGCAGAGCAGGCCGTATGGGGAGAAGAGGAAAGGCCGTTGTGTTAGTTGGTAACGATGACCGGAGGGATATCGTTGCTGAAGTCAAGAACAGTATGTTCCTTGGTAAAGCCCTGATCTAAGGACTTCTGGTGTTTCAATGTGGTCAACGAGGCCATAACTGTACGATAGACTTGTATAATACCATTTATTTTGATACCAAAACCACACATGGACACCACCAGTTGTCCGTTCCACGTTACACCATAACCCCACTTTCTTCTTTGTCGTTCCAAAATAATTCCCATTTTATCAATCGTCCAAGCTGCCGCCCCCCACCCATGTTTCTCAAAACGGCAGCCACGCGAAATTGGCTGTTGGAACCCTGGGCGCGAGCTCGCGACCTCCCAGCTTTACGCGTGCTTGCCTAAACTAGCAGAAATCCTTCAAGACGGCAGAAATCGTGACCGGTTTAATGTGACGTTCAGATTTAGGTGAAGAATAGGAACTTGGAGTTTGGAAGTCACTTTGGTGGTAATTTTTGTTTCAGTACATAGGTTGCTGTGTTTTTTTTTTCTAATATCTTCACCTAATACGTTGCTTTTGTTTTAAGTCTTTTTTGTTTGATACATTATAGTTTGCAATTGCTTTATAACGACAAGATACTACGATAATCGCGCGCTGGATAATAGCGCATTCCATTAATCGTGGCTCGCCGATTCTCTCAACTATCTACTACCAAAATCGCTTCCAATCCCCGGTGACCGCATCATGCCCCGTCCGACCCGTACGCGCCGCATCCGCGGGGCTCCCAGCTCTGAGGTCCCCCGTCCTAGTACAACCACGACCGCTCCCCCAAGGGACCCCTCCGTTGAAGCCCCCGGTACCTTTTCCGCCGCCGTCAGCGATATCTACAGTGCCACGCCCCCCGCCGAAGAAGTCCCCTCTACAGATAAACATAAAGGAAAAGGTCGGAAAGTAACTGAAAAGGATGCCCCGTCTGAACGGAAGACCCGGTCGTCACGCAGAATTACGGCAGGTGGCGATGTTGACGAGGGCTTGTTTAATATTGACTCAGATTTGGATATGGATGATCCACAGGATGAGGAGGAGGATGGAGCTACGGCGTCCAAGAATACTTCGGTTATCAGTGTTGGACAGTTCAAGCGGAGAGGTCGGTCAAGGCTCCCTTCTTTCACAGGGAATGAACCAAAACCTATTCGCCCTGGTAGCCGCGATGGGGCCAGTACTATTGAAAGTACATTCAACTTAGCTCTGTTCCAGAAGCGAGTCAGAAAACCCAGTGTCATCGGTGCGAATAGGCGGAAGCGGGCCAGAAGTGTAGCAACTACGAACTCGGATGTTGGTACGGACGTTGAGAAGCGGGATGGAGCGGTGGAAAGTGACGAGGAGTTGAGCGACTTGGAGAATTTCCTTCCAGATGATCTTTCTACCCCGGCGCATGGTAAGAGAAAGAGTGGTGGTGCTCGGACAAAGGATGTGGTGACGCCTGCATCGGTTAACCCACGGAAACGCAAGAGTCTAGAAGGGCAAGGGACGGACCGGGTCGAAAAGGTCGCTAAGTTGAAGGGAAATGCGAAGTCACGAGATACGCAGGAGACTGCGGATGACGAGGTTGAGGTTCCGGCGTCTGTTCCACCACCAGCATCAGACGGTGAAGCTGGAACTGTTGAAGTCCCTGCTTCAGTGCCCATCCCCGACGATGCTGAGGTTCCAGACGGCAATGATGTCACCATGCGTGATTTGACAATGCGCGATTCTACCCAAATTCCTGCATCTGGTCCTGTTCAAGATACCCCAATGGCGTCCATTGAAATCGATGATGATGGTTTGAGTGATCTCTCATCCTCTGATATCGATGAGATGCACTCACCTCTCATCACTCGTCGTATTCCAGCTCGCCATCAAACTCCTCCTGTTCGCAACGATGAAGATCATGCCCCACCAATGAGCGGTACCTCCTCCAGCGGGTCACCTGTAGCATGGCCTTCCATTCACAACATGGCTCGTCGTCGTCGCCCAGTGGCACCCACTACCCCTATTAAGGGACATGTCACCGCCGCTCCGGTTGATGGCGGGTCATCACCACTTTCTTCGCCTCCCTCACTCACTCATTCACCAAATTTCACCAAGGCATCGAGGGGAAAGAAGCCCGCCAAGGTTATTCCACCCAAGGTGATGACTGCCGACCTTCAGAGCCTCCTTCCTCAAAGAAGGGCAAGGGCACATGATAAGGATATGCACGACGTTGACCAAGATGAGGATGAACTTGCATCATCAAGACCAGCCCGGAAGAGAGGTACCAGCAGACCGCGGAGTCGTGCGGGTGCTTCTAAAGAGGTCACGACGTTGGCACAGCGGAAGAAGATGCAATTCGAACCAAATCGGAGGACCAGCAGAACGTATGGCTCTAGACACAAGGACCATGCGGGTGAGGCTTCTACCGATGTGCCTGACGATGCTGAGCCACAGGCTGCTGCTGATGTGAGTATGTTTGAACCTTTGGCAGAGGATACTTTTAGTCAGGAGTCTAAATTGCCAGAGGGGATACAGAAATCGGTGGAACTGAAGGAGGCAAAGAAGAAATTCAAAGAGGTAGATAAGTGGGAAATGGAATTTGAGGAGGTCGATGACGGTATGGTGGAGAGTCAGGATGCACGGTAATACGGGCTTTGTTATGCTTTGTTTTGTTTTGTTATGATGGGCATGAATTGAAAATATCATTTGTCATTGAATTATCTTTCTGGTTTTTGTTTTTGCGTGTGTCATTATTAGGTCGTGGCCTTGAGGTCAGCTTCGTCAAGCTTGCCGTCAATAGGCTTGAGAAGGGATGAGATGATGTTGGAGTCACGGAGACTGACTGTAACCTCTTCTGGTGTTATTCCCGATGTGTACAGGGCCTTGAATGCGTGTTAGTCATGTCTTTCACTTCATATCTTGAGTTCACAATACTTACTCTCTTGACCTCATCATAAGACGCCTCCTTGATAGTATACTCTCTAATGACCTTTTCCGTCTCAAAGTCGACGTACACTCTGGTATCTCTAATTCTTACCAACACATTATCCAAACGCATGAAAAGTCTCGCCAACAGCAACATGCGCTGTTCATGAACCCGCACCTTAACACTGTACAAGGAAATCCCATTATCGTCCAACTCACTCTCAAACAAGACTACATCATCAAAGAACAAAATTGGATCTCTGCGCTTCAACAGCTCCAACGGAATCATCTCAGTTCCCTCTTTCATAAGCCCTGCACTCTTCTCATCCAGAGACCCACTGTACGTCGTCGTGTAAGACCAGTCAAACGGCTTTACCACCTCCTTGACATCCGCGTTACTCTTTTGTCTGGACGATGACCACGAGGTGGCATATGACACTTGTAACATGTTCTTGTCTGTCTTGTCAACAGTATCCAAAGCGGCCTCGGCGTTGAATTCGATCTGGAAACCAGAGGGAGCATGGGAGATGGATACCATGTTGTCACCGAAGATCATCTCGGGAATGGGAATCTTGAGACGCCCCTCCATGGCACTGATGGGTCCAGCCTTGCTAATTGGTAGCTTGCGCGTAGAGATGGTGAAGTTCCCTTGGGTGTGTGTGGTGGTTGATGCGGACAGGTTATCCGCGGACGGGAAATGAGATGGAGGTACGGCGGCGGCCATGCTGGGCTGGTGTCGATAGGATTTGGCCGGGAATGGCGGGTTCGGTGTAATTTGAGAATAATTGATGTATCAGATTGATAAGATTGTGAGTATGACGTCGTTGTGAACTATATAATCCGACTCCTTTAGTGTTGAATGCCGCTTCTCGGATACAAGGTGGGGTCATGGGATTTCGGTCTGTGAGTGGGTCACGACAGTCACCGAGGGGCATGCGTGTGATCTGCTGTCAACCCTGTGGCCCTTAACCCTATGATGTACCATTTCAACATGTGTGTAGGTTCTACACCAAGAACAATATTCTTCTAGATGTCGTAATACAACTCAACATACCAAACATCAACAATCCCAAGTTACAGAATATGCACGCATGGTTTAATGCATTAATCTACTACCAAAGTCATCATTGAATCCAATTGTTCACCAGCGAAAGCCAGCCATAGGGTTGCTCGTTGCCCGGCCAACACACCCGGTCCCCAAATCCCTGCAGCAACAAACAACGCCCGTTCACCACGATTTTCTTACAGCTGTGACTTTTCCTACCACTATCTTTTTTACGTGCTGATCAATAAAAACCGACGAAGAAGCAGCACTCGCAGTCTGTGCTCAACACTTATCCCGCTTGTAGCTTTTGGCGATTTCAAATTCACGACATATACTCCCGATCCCGCCCCTCTGTTTTATTATTTTGTCAACTTCAACCACTACAACCGCCGTTCTTGATCTAGACTGACCATCTTTGTCAACCCGCTTACACGCCCGCATTTGCATTCGCAAGCCACTGTTACATATAAAACGCCAGAAGCAACACGCAGAGAATCCACGTGATAGCATAAAACATAGTGTACTGCCCTCCTTTTACCTTTTTTTCCTATTTCCCCAAAGTCAAGTCCGACAGTTTCTACACTGAGTGAGAAACTGTCTGTTTCCGATTTTACATTTCATCCGTTTCCTCGATTCGGCGTCTGCAAATGGCTACTCGGACAATCGAAACGCGCCTAGAGCGCATGTCGGTTCAGGACGACAGTTTGAATAAAAACGCCAAGGGCCAGGTGAGCAAATGATCTATGATCACGTCAAAAGCGTACACGAAACTTTTAGTATTTCTATTCGTTTTTTTGTCGCAGACGACGCAGAACACTGTCTTTGCCCCGTGTTTCTTTCACACCGCATCACTGTATCAATATTAGAGAGAAATATAAGCTAACCAAAATGCCTATCAATAAGACTACCATGGCCACACAAGCCAAGATCACGAGGCCAACCCTCGTCAAGGTCGCCCTACAGTCGCAGAATCCATCCATGGGACACGCTCGTACAGCTTCATCGACATCCCATTACAAGAGCTCAACGTCCACTGCCGGTGGCACTATTATCAAATCTGCCGCTGCGATCGAGAGAGAAAGAGAACGGGAAAGATATGAGAGGGAACGGGAACGCCAACATGAACGACATGCCGAACGCGTAGCTGAAAGAGAACGCGAACGGGAACGAGCACGCGATTCAGAACATGGTGGTGAGAATGATAGTAGAAGGTCTCTACAAATACCCGAGCGAATTTCAACACCAAAGCAGTTTCATCTCGGCATGTTCGAAATAGGTAGACCGCTCGGAAAGGGAAAGTTTGGTCGAGTGTACCTGGCTAGAGAACGTCAGAGTGGCTTCATTTGTGCGTTGAAGGTCTTGCATAAGTCTGAGTTGCAGGTTGGACATGGTGTTGAAAAGCAGGTGCGCCGCGAGATTGAGATTCAAAGTAACCTACGACACCCCAACATTCTCAAGCTATACGGTCATTTTCACGACAGTAGACGTATCTTTTTGATTCTCGAGTTCGCTGGAAAGGGCGAGATGTACAAGATTCTTCGCAAGGAGAGGCGATTCCCAGAATGGAAGGCTGCCCAGTATGTTGCACAGATGGCGTCGGCTTTGGGATATCTGCACCGCAAACACGTCATTCATAGAGATATCAAGCCCGAGAACATCCTTATGGGGATTCACGGGGAGATCAAGATTTCCGATTTCGGTTGGAGTGTACATGCGCCCAACAGTCGGAGACGGACGATGTGCGGTACTCTTGACTATCTGCCACCGGAGATGATCAAGCCTGGTAGCGAGGATAACTCATACAACGAAAAGGTGGACTTGTGGAGTTTGGGAGTCTTGACGTATGAGTTCCTGGTGGGAGAGGCACCGTTTGAGGATACACAACTTATGACACAGAGACGTATCGTCAAGTGTGATATGACGATTCCAGGATGGATTAGCCCCGAGGCTAGAGACCTCATCAAAAAGGTAAGATTGTCTGGATTGTAGCGTTGTTGAGTTAACTTACTGACTTGTTATTTCTGTAGCTTCTGGTGCTTGACCCAGACCGTAGATTGTCTCTTGAGAAGGTTCAGACTCACCCGTGGATCATCAAGCATTGTGTCACGGGTGAGCGGGCTGCAAACCGGGAATCGGAGCGGTAGTCAGATGAGGGGCTATTTACATTGAACGAATAATGAGCCATGACAACAACTCTAAACAAACAGATGGGGGTTAGTTTGAGACAGACGAAAGGGTGATCATTGACACGATATCAGTTGGTCAGAGATGGGAAGTACATTACATATTCATTGGTTTGTTTTCATATTCATTTTCCTTTTTCTGATTGATGGCGAGGCGCTGGGAGTTAATTTGTTTGAGATATGGGATAGCGTAATGAGATCAATATAAAAACATCTTGGACACAAAATGGTATAGCAATTTAAAAAGAAGAAACTATCAATATCGTACAAAACTCCAAACTTGGTAACCGTGGTTCTCCACGATTAACGGTACACCTCGTCGAATGGCCGGGTATCAGCATAGCATGACTCCCACACTTCATTGACCACCTTGGCCGCCTGTTTCTCATCTTGACAAACTGGACGGGCAGCAACGGATTGGATTGCCCGTTTCCGTATGCAGTTTTGGAATTGTCCCGATAGACCCCAGTTACCACGGGTAAAGAATTCGCGGGTCCAGCGGCACTCACCCGAGAGCATGGAAGCACGGATCTGGATATGTTAGTATATTGGCTAGTACTATGATATCATGGACATTGATAATTACCTCTGTGCAAGCTGCGTGACGAAGGTTGGTCTCCGCGTTCATTTTGAATCGGAGGTGGTCAAAGGCGTGTATCATCTCATGAGCCAAGGTATCCTCCATATGTTTCCGATTGCGCACCTCATTCGCACAAATCAAGATGCCATGCTCGGGACTAAACCCGCCACCAACCCGATGGACCTTTCCGTCCTCCGTGATCCCCGTTGGACATCTCCGGCATACGATATTCTTCTCGTCCAATTCACCATGTAACAAGCCTACTTTTTCCTGCATGAACCGCACTATAGGGGAGAACTTGAATAGCCAGTCTCGATACTCTTCACACCGCGCACAGTCACGGGCTTCGTTGGCTATGTAGCGGGATTCTCGGTAGTGGAAGAGCCCTTCGGCGGTCATTTGGCCCGTCATGGCGCGGAAAAGTGACGTTGTCCAGGCGTGCGTGGGGTCGAACCCTGTGACGGCGGGGTCATTCTTTTTAAGGGTGGGGGTCGGAGACCCAGTAGAGGGGCTTTCAGAGGCCATTTTGGAGATGGAGAAGGGGTGAGGACGGTGTAAATAGGATGTGACTTGGGCTTATCCTGGATGTGTCGTGATAATTCACGTCGTACCAAAAAATGGGAAACCCTGGATACTCGGAAAATAAGCGTGGTGTTGTAACCCAGATTCAGACCCACTTTTCAAGTTCCTCGATTCTAGTTTCCTGATTTGGAAGAGGGTGTCGTTCTATATGGGCAAACAATAGTCTTGACAGCCGAGCTTCCGGTGATTTTAAGTACGGAATTATATTTAAGAAACTTGGGGATGTCTAGGGGGATCATCACTGCTCGGTAGAAACTTCATGACTTTCGGTAAAGGTGGATTCTGGATAGTGGTGTGGTCTGATTCCGGAATCTGGTCTGTTCTGATATGAAACGCTCAGTGGAGAATATGGCCGTGTATTTTAGTTGGAAATATTGAAACGGTGAAGTTTTAGGTGCATTTAGCCTTTTTGGTTTGGTTGTGTAGTTAAACTTAAGAATTCCTTCCTTCTACAAAGGTTCCACTGGCATGTCGACCGGCCGGTTCTCCAGAAAGTCATGTCTTTTCCCCTGTTCATATTGAGCCACCGTTACCGTCACCGTGCCGTCTAATTTCTCTAGTTACCCACCGGGGTCTCTATCTGGCTAGCTCATCGTCAAAGCTCACGGTATGTAAGATGTTATCACTCCAATTGTGAGGGTATTCCAATGAGATCCAGCTATCAACGACCTGGATACTGTCCACATAAGTGGTGTCATTCAGACATGCGTCTCACGCTGTAGTCGCGACTTCTCTCCAGGTTCGAAGAGGGCGTCGGTTATAGCTGAAACATGGGGGAGTTGCTCCCGATGGGGGAAACTGTTCCCGGGCGGTCTTCTGGCTCGTGCGGCGCTTGGATGGGACGACGGGGGATGATCGGTTGAGAGCTAGGTTGGGAATTTTGTATATAACAAGAGCGGAACGTCCCTCGAGAACATGTTACAATGTTTCTGTTCTTCAGCTCCGCTCCTTTATACAGCCTCTACCTAACTTTAGTACCCGTTTTTAACTTGTCGTCTGGACGACATCCACTCCTTACAACCTAATTCCTACTCTCCTTATTATTTGTTACATCTCAACACCTTCACAATGAAGCCTCAGTCTGTCGTCGCTCTCCTTGCCACCTCCGGCAGTGCCCTCGGTGCCGTCGTCTGCCGTGCCAAGACCAACACCGGCAGCACCAACAACAACGCCCAGATCTCCTCCAGCGTAACCTCCATCGCTGCCGCCGCCACTTCCACCAAGTCTACCTCTGCAGCCGGCGCTGCCGCTACTGGCTCGACTAGCAGTAACTGCCCCGCAGTCCATGTTATCGGTGCCCGTGAGACTACTGCTTCCCCCGGGTTCGGTACTGCTGGTACTGTCGTTACTAGTATCACCAATGCTTTCCCTGGATCTACTTCGGAGGCTATCACTTACCCCGCTGCTGGCGGTAACTCGTATGCTTCTAGTGTCACTTCTGGTATTGCTGCTGTGATTAAGCAGGTTGAAGCTTTCAACGCTAAGTGCCCTGACACTGTTATTGTCATGGTTGGATATTCTCAGGGCAGTCAGATTATGGATGATGCTTTCTGTGGCGGTCCCGATGGTACCTCGATGGCTTCTGGTGCTGCTACCGTTTCGACTACTGCTTCGGACAAGGTCGCTGCCCTCATCTGGATGGGTGACCCAAGAGCCATTGGTGGTCTTTCGTACCAGGTTGGTACTGCCACTCAGGGTGGTGTAAGTAGTTCCCCATATTCACTTGATACACCATANAGCGTAACCTCCATCGCTGCCGCCGCCACTTCCACTAAGTCTACCTCTGCCGCCGGCGCTGCCGCCACTGGTTCGACTAGCAGTAACTGTCCTGCAGTCCACGTTATCGGTGCTCGTGAGACTACTGCTTCCCCTGGGTTCGGTACCGCTGGTACTGTCGTTACTAGTATCACTAATGCTTTCCCTGGATCTACTTCGGAGGCTATCACCTACCCCGCTGCTGGCGGTAACTCGTATGCTTCTAGTGTCACTTCTGGTATTGCTGCTGTGATTAAGCAGGTTGAAGCTTTTAACGCCAAGTGCCCTGACACTGTTATTGTCATGGTTGGATACTCTCAGGGTAGTCAGATTATGGATGATGCCTTCTGTGGCGGTCCCGATGGTACCTCGATGGCCTCTGGTGCTGCTACCGTTTCGACTACTGCTTCGGACAAGGTCGCTGCCCTCATCTGGATGGGTGACCCAAGAGCTATTGGTGGTCTTTCGTACCAGGTTGGTACTGCCACTCAGGGTGGTGTAAGTAGTTCCCCATATTCACTTGATACACCATACATACTAACAAAATCAAATAGTTCGCTGCCCGTCCCTCTGGCTTCAACTGCACGGCTTTCGCGGACCGTATCCAGTCTTACTGTGACAAGGAGGATCCATACTGCTCCAAGGGTAATGACGCCCAGAAGCACCAGGAGTACGGCACCATCTACGGTGCTGATGCCTTGGCCTTTGTTAAGACCAAGGTTAACGCTGCTTTGGGCAACTAAAGGCTGGTCCTATATAAAGTTTAGATTTTTTTAATAATTTACAATGTTGAGATTATGTTCTCTATTACTCCATTTACAGAATGTTTGCTTGAATGATATGCATGACAACCCTAGTATACCCCAGCATCGCAAAGGATCCGTATCCCTGCCGAAAAGATACAGCCTTTTGCGAGAGGCTGCGATTGTTACATGTGACGTCGACTTTCAACTTGAACTTGTGGTTTCGATCCATTGAACTCTTTATACCATTCCTTCATACTCAAAATGAGCGACGACACAAGCAACAAGGCGCAAGTTGACCTTCTCCAATTTGCGCGCGNACCAACAACGTAGACCTCTACAAGACCCTCGAAATCACCACCGAAACCGCCGACAAAGACATCCACCGAGCCTGGAAGCGCCAAAACCTAAAATACCACCCCGACAAAACCCGCGATGCCTTCGACCCCGTAATATACGAGCTAGTCGGCCGCGCCAAAGACATCCTCACCAACACCGAAGCTCGCAAAGCCTACGATGAAGCCCGACGAGCCAAGGAGAAACGGGCGGCTGAGGCCGAGGCAATGAGCAGGGAACGCCGCAGATATAAAGATGAGCTTGAACAGGCGGAAGCTGCTGCGAGGAAAAAGCAGGAGGAGAAGGCGGAGAGACGGAGGGAGTTGGAGAGGGAACAGGCGAGGATGATGGCGGAGGCGGAGGAGGCGGAGAGGTTGGATGCTGAGGCTGAGAAGAGGGATAGAGAGAAGAATAGGAAGGATATTCAAGGGCTTGATGATAAAGAGGCGGAGATCATGAAGAAGTTGATGGAGAAGAAGGCAAAGAGAGAGGCCAGGAAAAAGGAAGAGGAGGAATCTGGGAAAAAGAAGAAGAAGAAGACGGGGAGTTCATATCTTTACTCTACAGACCCAATACTTTCATATGAAGAGAAAGTTGAGGGTGTATTGGGGAAACTAAGAGAGGCACAAAAGAAACGAGATGCGATGGCAGCTGCGAAGGCATGATAACCACTTGAAATCCTCTTAATTTCACTATGGACGGTAATCTTTACGACGATATGATTTGTATATATATCCAATTTTGTTTGCTTATTCTCCCGTCAATCTCAAAACTCTAGTTGCGTTGCCACCCATAATCCCCTTTGCCTCTTCTGAACCCTCACCAACAACCTTCTTGACAGACTCGGCGTTGAGACTGACACTTTCCCATTCGCCTTGCTGGTCAGTCTCCAATGGCGGGAAGAAAGGATGGTCCGTTCCGAACATCAACCGGTCCGCGCCACTAGCCTCAATGGCAGCGCGCAGGCCAACAGGAGAATATACCACAGCATCAAGGTAAATCTGCTCCTTGAGAACTGTCCACAAAGTGCGTCTTGTAGCCTTCAGACCCGCCTTTCCTTGTTCGACGAGGTNCCTCTTCTGAACCCTCACCAACAACCTTCTTGACAGACTCGGCGTTGAGACTGACACTTTCCCATTCGCCTTGCTGGTCAGTCTCCAATGGCGGGAAGAAAGGATGGTCCGTTCCGAACATCAACCGGTCCGCACCACTAGCCTCAATGGCAGCGCGTAGGCCGACAGGAGAATATACCACAGCATCAAGGTAAATCTGCTCCTTGAGAACAGTCCACAACGTGCGTCTTGTAGCCTTCAGACCTGCCTTTCCTTGTTCGACGAGGTGACCGTCATGCTCAATACAAGATTCAATACGCCCAGCAAGGAAAGGAAGGGTACCACCACTGTGCGCAAGAATCATGCGGAGTTCTGGCACGTCGTCGAAGACACCAGCTAGGAACATACGTGTAACGGCAATCGTAGTCTCCATGGGGAACCCCATAGCTAATGGTAGCACATGGCCGTATTCCTTGCTAGCCCGGGGTCCCCACATCTCATTGGGGAGACCATAGTGTGGGTGCAGGAAGATGGGAAGTTTATTGGTGGCAAGCGATTTGAAAATGGGGAGGAGGGCGGGGTCATCGAGACCAGAGCCTAGACCGGACGTCCCAAGAATGATACCACGACAGTATGGGAGTTTTGCCAGTTCATCAACTGAGCTTAGTAGATCCTCCAATGGAGCGGTCAAGGGCAGCGTGGCGAAAAAGTAAAGTCTTCCCGGGTGACTAGCGCACATGGTGGAAAACTCCCATTGGGGAGACGAAGCTTGTTGGTGGCAAGCGATTTGAAAATGGGGAGGAGGGCGGGGTCATCGAGACCAGAGCCTAGACCGGACGTTCCAAGAATGATACCACGGCAGTATGGGAGTTTTGCCAGTTCGTTAACTGAGCTTAGTAGATCCTCCAATGGAGCGGTCAAGGGCAGCGTGGCGAAAAAGTAAAGTCTTCCCGGGTGGCTAGCGCACATGGTGGAAAACTCCTGGTTAATCCCCTTTGTCAACTCGGCTGCTTCATCCCTTTCCAAGAAGTCACACCACG